>JACGDI010000656.1:1470817-1520792 GCA_014898725.1 Jacaranda copaia | reverse complement strand
AACCCATAACTAGCAAAAAAAATACTTACATGTTGTTTGCATTTATGACTTAAAATAATATTAAGTAATTAATTTAATTTAGAATTTTAAATAACGCTTATTTTCAATATACATCTAATGGTATTTATGTTGTCACCTTTTATTCAATTCTTTTAATAATTTATATTATTCTTCATATTACGTTTTTTAAACATGTCTTTATACTTTTGCCAATGCTACAATATGTTAGTTGTTAGTAGTACTTCATTCATACTTGGATTATACACTACACATATGGAATATAGATGAAATCTAGTTCACAACATTTGCCTCAAAGTCATGGGAAGATGCTTTATGACCTAAGAAAAATGAATCTACAGATATAATGCTAATGTATGACGGGGCTCTCAAGGAAAATCCATTGGATCAAAATTCACACCGTAATAGTGGGTTGATCTGATGGAGATGGAATACTCTAATTACAACTACTTTGTCAAACAATTGTAACAAAAAATCCTTAAGTCTAAAAAAAAGGGGAGGAAATACCACAACTTACTCTTATCTGGTATGGGTTTTGGTTAGGATGATGAAAACAACTTGGTTATGGGGTTGAAAGAATGTTGGAACTTGATGGCTTGGGGTATGTGATCTTTCAGTTTTTTACTTTTTTCTTATGTCATACCAAGCTATGCATCATATTAAGTTTCAGTCAATATACAGCGTTGCAAAACATTTATTTCAACCATAAATGTAGGCTAACCTCGAAGATGCATTGTTCAGAAGGAAACTCTTAAATAAATTTGACTGTGATTTGTGTACCTACAACTTCAATAAGCTGCATGGCATGGTCACCCCCACTAGAGCCATTGTGATAAGAGCAATAATAAGAGCATGAGGATGCCTTATTAGGGAGAGGTAATGTAGGTACACATGACCTAAGCGATGATGTTGATGATAGTGTATATTCCACACGATTTGCTTTCGCAGGTTCCTCATGCACAACTTTAGCCTTCCAATTTGGGCTCCAGTACGACCCTTAGGGAGTAGGGTTATGATCCAATTATGTTCTATACCATTTATTCTTTTACATGTGTTAATGAGATTATCACTTCTCAAAGAGACTTGATTTTTGGTACTACTCGTTCAAATATTTTCCAGTAGGTTTGCATGATAGAATATAATTTTCTTGATCTTAATTTGGATTATTGATGGCTTTAATGGCATGTTTGCAAGGTATACTAGTTAAGCCCTAAGGAACTGCATGAGCATATTCATTTCTCCAAATCAATATAATACTGAGAACCATCATCGAAAGAAAACTAATGGTGTTCATTTGTTGACTTGAAACGTACAAAAGTGGATGCATATTTGAAATTTTTGTCAAGAATTTCTTTGATCTTAGGCCATAGAAAACCATTCCTCCACTTAGCTCTAGCTTTATCTCTTTTCATTGTTAATCTCTTCATTAGATACTTCCTAATCCATTCTAGTATAGTTAAGATAGGTTTCTCTATGGCCAAGACAATGTTGTTGAAAGTTTCACAAACATTGTTCACTAAAAGACTGCACCAGAAATGAGTGTTGAAATAGGATTTACTCTGTTGACTTGGTGGTTTGTCACTTAGCCAATCAAATTTCTTTATTTGTCATATTTTTTGTTTGAATTCTTCAACAATTATAGCATCTTCCTGTAATGTCTGCTTGAAAGCCTTACCTTTGAAACTACTCTTGTGCATATCTTTCCTTAGGTGTTGCATTCAAAATTTATATTCTACACTTAGAAAAACCTTTTGAAAGGCTTGTATTAGGCCTCTTTATTTGTCAGACATAAAAATTTACTCTTC
Organism: Jacaranda copaia; assembly: GCA_014898725.1. Taxonomy (NCBI): domain Eukaryota; kingdom Viridiplantae; phylum Streptophyta; class Magnoliopsida; order Lamiales; family Bignoniaceae; genus Jacaranda; species Jacaranda copaia. The sequence goes on along the minus strand of JACGDI010000656.1, from coordinate 1,518,969 downwards.
ATGAATCCTTATATCCTAGTCATTCTTCAAAATAGTTAAAACCCACTACTAAATTTCAAAATTCTCCAGTTACAACTACATCATTAGGTAAAGGTTACAATTTTGATCAACCCTTATTGGTGTGAGTACAGCCTCCATGTAGTGTAACATGACAACATCTACTCTAATGAATGGCTTACACCTTACCTTAAAACCCTTGTTTCATTGCATTTGGGCTATAATAAAATTTACTAAATATACTCACACCTTGAACTAACTTTGCACCAACTAATACAGTTGACTTTAGGTTAGTGCTCCTAATCTCATCAACACAATCCCAGAACTTTCCATATTACAACTCTGGGGCTCCCTCAAGCTTAAGCAAAATCATTCTTTTAAATTTATAAGCCTAATTCTCTGACATATTAATATTTATCTCTTTGATAATTTTAAATCCCTCAATACTTCTAAGTTCAACTCTCTAGAAATGTAAGTACGAATTTCATAACCTTTTTGTTTTCATAGCTTTAATATTACATTTTTTCCCACATGTTTGGAATGTGCACTCATCCTTTAATTTGATCGCACTTATTTTTCAAGCATAGTTGTTGTCTTTTCCGAATCTTGTGTAAACTCTGGTTTTGTAATTCTTTGTTCGTTTTATATTCTCTTAGTTGCTATAGCATGAGCTTTGACAACCTACTTGAAACCATTATTATTACTAAAAGCATCTCTAGTTGAAATGAGTGCCACATGTTCTTAGAGTTAAATACATAGTACTTATACCTTTCATCTATCCACTTAAGTCTAATTTCTCAACCATCTTTGTACCCAACAAATTTTTCCTTACTACATTTATTGTACTCACCATCCTCTAAATCCCCTATTTCTTTACGATCATCCCCTTAGTTTCAGGACTTAGTTGACTTTGTTAAATCTCGTTACTCTAATTAGACTAACTTATACATATTCACAACTATTCTCTTCCTATAGCTCAATAGCAACATCAACAAGCACCTCTTTTATTGCAATTCCTACCACTATTTCTTCGCAAACTAGTTCCACATTCACTTATATATAGATACAAACATACACACATAGATATATATATATATATAGAGAGAGAGAGAGAGAGGGAAAGCGCGCTAGAATTTCATCCAATTCATCATCTTGTTTTCCCTCTCCCTCTTCAACATCTTACCCTGTATGGTCACCACCTCCCAAATCTAAGTGTTTAAAGTTAAAGCCACTACCATCTTGTACATGATCCCCTTCACAATGTAAATCATCATCCTAGTCTTGCTTCTTATAACTAATGACTTCATCCCTTATATTCCTAGACAAAACCAGCCTTATCTTGTTCTAAAGCATCACTTCTCTCAATATTGACTAGATCCCTCTCATTACCCTTCTCACCAACAAATTAACCCACCTCATCTTGCCCCGTATTTTCTCTACGACATCGCTCTTGTCATCATTTTCTTGAACCCCCTCGTCAACCCTTTCACCAACAACTTGACCACCCCAACTTATTGCACGATACCACCCTTAAGTTACTTTAAAGCATCACCCCTACCGTCATCTTTGAACCCCTCATCAGCCTTTTCATTAACAAGTTGACACCTTCATTTTGCTACAAAAAATTGCCCCCAATTTGCTCCAAAGCTACTCTCTCAACCCCTTCAGCCTCAGCTAATTCATTATTCTATACATCACCTTCATTAATTCATTATTTGGTTCTTTATTTTATTTATCACCCTTACCCTTTTCATTAATATGTACAAAAATCACATCATCAATATTTTATTATTTGACATCTCTAATTAATGATTGACTATCAGTTTTAACATAAAAAAATTATCTCTTTAGTAGTCTTTAGTACTTAATTTGCCACCTAATTTCAATAGTTTATTTCTATCTTTTATGAGTTTAAAGCCACGAGGTTACTTTATATAGGAGCTAAACTTTCTAGCTAAGTTTGCCATTTCATAACATTTATTTAGATTCTAGAGCAATGTGCTGCACATATATAATCAAACTTACTAATTGTCGCTCCATTGTAGTTATGCATAGGCTTGTGGTAGAATTAACCCCATGGCATATTGTCATAGTGATATGTGTATTTCTCAAGTTTGTAAAAGCCAAAAAAGGGAAAAATAATTTTAAAATGAAAATTAAAAATACAAGACACAAACATACAATACAGTTGGTGGGACACCATATCTAAAAATATCGACAACATTTGGAGAGCATGTGACATTAGAACTAGTGTCCTAAAAGATATCGCAGCAAATAAACTATAGGAAAAAAAAGTGGCTTTATCGAAATATGGCCCCATTTGCATTCCACACACCTAGCAATGTAATTAACAATATTTTCATAAAAAAGTAACACTCGTGATAGAATGGGGTTGGAAGATGCAAGCTCCTTTATGGCCTACCAAACACCATTGTCCAAAATGTTGCAAGTTCACTCCATGATTTAGAAGGATTGGTAAGAATGCAGACGTGATTTTCAATTTTTAGTGGTCTAGAGTTTTTGGTGGGAGAATTTGGACTTTTTGAATATGTTTGAGAATATGAAAATGGTGTGATTTTTTTTATTTTCTATTTTTAGACTTACGGATTATTTTTTTTTGTTTGGTTTTTTGTGTTCTTATGGGTAAATTAAGAATTAATTTTCAGCGTTCAATTGTCAAATTTTTATGAAGCAATAAGTAAAGTTGTCATGTTAGAGGCCCATGTAGGTAAACAGGAAGGGTTTGATGACGTTGTGCCACGAAGTGTGACATGATGTCATAAAGTGCCACGTGGCGGCTACTTAGCTATCATGCAAATGCGAGGTGTTAAAAAAAATGAAACTTGTGCCTAGTTAGTCTTCAAATTACCAAATTTTAAAATTTAATTTACCTTTTATAAGGCTCAAAAATATAAAATTCTAACTTGCTAGGCTACCTATATGGGATCAATTTTGCATTTTTGCCTTAAATATTACCATTATGAAGTTTGGCTATATTAATTATACAAAATATAATCTATTTGGGTGTATTTATAATGGATAATAAATATAACTGTTTAAAGTATCGATAATGTATAATTCTTATTCTAGGAAAACTGAAAAAATAACTAAGAACAAAGAAGCCAGTATTATCAGAACCCATGGAATAAAGCAAGTAATTATAATTTTATTTTATTTTTTAAAAGAACTTTTGGCCCTCTGTTTAGATGGCTAATTGGAAAGATAAGCTTTTGCATGGGGTGTCCAAGAACATCATGATAAAATCGAAGAGTTGATACCAAATGACCAAAATAACAAGTTAAAGATTGCCAAAAGTGGCAATGTGTGTCTTCACAATATAAACTCTCTTATTATACATTTGTTCCATCCTCTACAATTTAAATTAAATAAAATCTAGCAATAATTTAGATAAAATTACTACAATGTACAGGGTCGATGCGCGCAATGCCGAGCCTTTTATAGTATGCATTTTTCTAACATATAAATAGGAAAAAACGTACAAATGAAAGTGCTTGCAAGCAGTGAAATTCTTGCATGGTAAATCCTACAGCCGAAAGAAAATATGACCTAAATTTGCCTCCTATAATTTGTTGAGCCACGACTTGGGTAAGTGCTTATCAATCCAATTCACCACCATGCGTGCACCTGGAGCTGGATCAAGACATTTTTACAATAAAATTGTCAACCATAAGTAACTATAGCGATCGATAATGAAGGAAATACTGGAAGTATGTGAATGCTCTTCTTCTTTTTATTTTCATGGTATTTGAGCTCAAAATTTGTAACTTCGATTATATCAAATGAAATGATATAAGCCTGAGGGACAGAGAATTAGGAACAGACCTTAATTTGAATTCCTGAAAATGAGGCCAAGTTGGTTAAGTCAGAAAATAGAGTATAATCTGAAAGGCACATCTTGGGCGTTACCACGTGTGTCACATTTATTGATGCTAAATCTGATCTGATCTGATCTTTCTACGTTTGTTACCAAAAATCCACTTAGAGTTAATGATGAAATATTTGTTTGTAGCATCGTTCTGTTGGCAGTGTGTATAAAAATATAGAACTAGTATAGAAAAAACACGAGAGATCTAGGGAATGTTTGGTTATATTTTTCCAAAATAATATTATTTTTGAAAAATATAATCAAACATATCCCCATTTTTCCTTCAAAACACAAATTTTTCAATATATATACAGATTATATGTCATACATATTTTATTATTATTCTAACGTTAAAAAAAGTTACTTAATTTAATTTTTACTTCAAAAATTCAAACAAAAAAAGTATTGATTTGACTGCTACAGTAAAAAAATGTCTACCCTAAAATACAAACAAACATATCAAAATACAACTTTCACATTTTTCAATAATTTATTCTCTCAAAACATATAATAAACATATGATAAATGGCAAAAAAAACGTAACCAAACATTCCCTTAGTCATTCTATTCTTACAAAATCTTTTGAGTCCTCATTTGTTGAGTTACATTAAAAATAACGTGATTCAAACCAAATTATGTGAAATTTTCAAATACCTAATATATGAAATTGTCAGCCAATAGTTGTAACAATGTCAATCAACTAAAGTTGAAAACTATAATCATTCTAAGTTTAAAAAAAAAATCATATCTAAATTGATTTATAAGTAGGACTGTAAATGAATATTCGAAAATTCGTTTACCGTTTGCATTCGTATTTGTTTATACAAAATTTATCCGCATCCGTTTAAAGTGGATATTATCATTATCCAATTAGTAGATATCTGATTATAAATGGATACGGATATGATAAATACGTATCCGATCCGTTTAATATCCAATCCGAATACATATTCATTAAATAATATATTATTTATATTTTTTAATAAAATCTCATAATTCATATACGTATATATATATATATATATATATAAATTATAATTGAAGAATTGGGAAAAAAAAGAATACATTTTAGAAAATATTGTAATATAGAGAAAAAAATGAAGAATAAAGTTAATTAACACAACTATTATTGATTGACTTTATAATTAATATACTTAAATGTCATTATTATTACGAAGAACTAATAATCAATTATAAAATTAATTATTAATTAGAAATTATACTATATGTTTGATTTTTTTAATGAAATTATATAGTTTCTTCTATTAATTAAAATCTGTATTTGCTATAAGTTTATAGATTTATGTATTTGAATATTTGTAAATAGATGTTTAAATAATTATTATCGAATATGGATATAAAAAAATAATTCGAATATGGGTAAATTTAATAAAATATGAATAATTATAATCGGATACGGATATATTCAAATTTGATTGATATCCGACGGATATGAATTCGGATATTATTTTTTAATATTCGTCAAATCCGTATTTATATCCAAATATTCAAAAAATTAAATAGATACGAATATGAAAACAGTGTATCCAATCCGTTTAATATCCATTTACATCTCTAGTTATAGGATAGTAGCACATAAGTCCTTTCTATTCAATAGGAGAGTAAACCAAGAGTTGTGCCCCAAGAATTGTTTATAACAATTTCTTATCCTTATTCCAATACACAGAAACTGTTGTAAACAAAATGTTAAAACAAACTAATTCACTGTGAAGATTTGATCAAGCGCAAGGCAAAGCAATAAACAAAAGTCGAGTTCATTCTCTTCCAAAAATAAAATTAAAAATAAAAATATCTTCATTATTGTACAAATCATATATACTCGAAAGGTCCCTCTCAAACAGGTCATTCTCTCTACAACTTGCACTTTGTTTCTCATATAAACAAAAATGGCAACTCTCAAGGCATTTTTCATCACATTTTCATGTGACGTTGAGGGTCAACTGTACAAGTGCGGACCGCCATTGGCATTTGGCCATTCAGAGAGAAAGTCGATTATTCCCATCAACGACCGCGCGATGACAGCAATGATTCTGGATAAGTCTCATACAACGACGTCTTACTGGCTCCACCCGCCGCAAGAAACAAGTCAGACAGGTAATTATCCAAATCTTCTGGGGCATACCTAACAATTGACTCCACCCCAACTTCCCTGGCGTATCTTCCTCTATGCTCTTGGTATAACGCCCGATAACCCGGGACCATTTTTTTCGCTAGAGAAATTTTCACCTCGTCCCGCAGTGTCGGGTCGGGTAGGACCCACGAAGCCTGCTTCTTGTACGCCTCGTCGAAACCTAAATAAAATCGCCTGAAGCATTCCTTCACTTCCTGGGGAGGAATCTCAGCCGTTGGGTCCTCAGGCAACGAGGAAATCACTTTACTCCATCCCATCCTCTCGTAGTTGGCTAAGTATTGATTGACCTTAGATCGGTTCTTCCAGATCCATTCGGGTCCCATCAGGAGCCCCAGATTGGAGTTCCGTACCTTGGAAACGACGTAGTTCAAGTTGTTCGCCAAGAACAAGTAGGATAATGCGACGTCGTTGTACATCACGGCCTTGCCATCGAGCTTGCAGAGAAGGACGAGAATCAACCACGCGAGGCGGGCAGTAATCGCCGCCGCCGACGGGTCTTCTCCACCGCCGTAGGTTGGGCTGGAGAAATAAGATTCCGGCAAAGGAGTCTGCGCATTCGCTGACCAGTTCGCTACTATGTCTGAGACTGCGCCGCTGTAATCGCCTAGGAAAACGAGGAAATTCATCACATAGCGAGTGAGCGGGTGGATGCCGCCGGCGGACGGCGTTTTAGAGGAGTCCTTCTGAATTGCAGCCTCAAATTGGGTCAACATGATTCTCACTGCTTCACCGAGCTTCACCAGCGCCGCCACCGACTCCGACCTCACCACCGACAGTGACTCGTGAGAGAAAACTGATTCAATCTCCGGCCATAAGTCGGAGATTGCCTCGTAAAGATCCAGAGCGCGGAATATTTTCTCTGGCGATAGAATTTTCTTGCTCTTCCCGAAATTTTCTGGGAAACTAAACAAATTCACAGCTGCATCTCTAGAAATCTCGGCGAAACACGACTCGGCAATCTTTTCCGAGGAGGAGAAGACGATATCGCAGAGAATCCTTTCCCCATAAAAGAGGGTTTTTACTGCAATCTTAACTGCATGTAGCCAACTTTTGATCTTCGGCTCTAGAAAACTCCATTCCATTTTCTGCATCTGAGAATGGCTCAGTTTTTCAACTCCCAAGTAGTATAAGGTCTCGTCAATTATCGATTTTCGGATGAGTTTGTAAATATTTACACATTCTTTTCCATAACCTGAAGCAATCATACAGTCCGCAATGCTCTTCAAGTCCGTCATGGCAATATCCGAAGCTCTCTCAGCTTCCGAGATTGACGCCACACCTCGAGGCGGAGTACAAGGCGGCGTACGAGATGGCGTCGTACTTTGCTCTTCCTCTTCTGAAAATTCATCTTCGTAGAAGTCTGAAATGCTGGACCTGGTGGAAGCCCTGGAAGACCGGCCGGAGGCTGATTCAGAATCAAGATTTTTCCTGTTTGCTGATAGAGTGACATAGAATTCCTTCTCCAGTCTCTTGATTGCAATTTGCATCAAGTTCTGAGCTCTGATGAGTTTGTCGGAGCTGGAGCTGGAGCTTAGCTTCACATAATAGTGCATGGCTTTCTGCAAGCTATTCACAGCTTCAAGAAATCTATGGGCTTCCTTTCTGTCATCAACAAAGAGAGGTGAGAATTTCTCATGTTTATGGGAATCCAAATCCCATTTCGTTATCACGGCTTCTGCATAGTCTAAGTTTTCCTCCATTATCTTCTCAGAGAAAGTGTGGTGGGCGGGGTGGGGTGGGGTGGAAGAAGGAGAGGCGTGGCTCTGATGATGTGAAGAATGTGATGGAGAAGAAACTCTGCTTGAAAACAATGAACCACCCTTCATTTTTCTCAATCTACAGTTTTAAATTAAGAGAGATTGTTATGGTTTGAAATTTGTGAACTGATTGGTGGCGTTGAAAAGGAACAAGTAACCGAGTACGAGTGGAAAATTAATGTAGAGCTTTTTGGCGATTTTGTGTTGCCGGAGAGTTTATTGGAATTCTAATAATTTGGAAGATTGGAAAGGGGGTGTATCGTATATATAGAGGAGAAGGGGTTTGACCGAGCAAACAAGGGTTGAAAAGGCGGACGCGGTGTAGGCGTCATCCTTTGAATTTCTTTGCTTTTTCAGAGGAATAGACGAATAGTAATACTCTGGGGCTGGGGGACAAGCGATTGGGCGGGCGGCATAGTTTTTGTACAGCTTCGGAGATGACCATGGATTTTAAAAACGAGATGTGGTTTGCTACTTAGCGTTGGGAGGTGAAATACAAAATCGAATAAAAAAATTCAAAGTGAATTTCTATCGACTAGTTAAGGGTATGGTTTTGACAGAGTAACAGTATCTTAATTGATGTTTTTTAGGGTTCGAATGTATAGTTTTATTTTGTCATCACGTATATATTTTTTAATTTTTATCTTGAAATTATTATAAAGTAAAAAATTATAGTTCTTTTATAAATTATTTTCTTTTAAAATTAAATTATAAAAAATAAAATAAAATAAAAATTCTTATTCTTTTGATATTAAATGACCAAATTAACCTTATTAATATAAAAAAATTAACTTACGAGAATTGTGAGTTCCATGGACTTGGGTATTCAAACAACCCGAGTACCATGGAATCCAATCAGAATTCAATATGAGAAATTTGAGTATCGTTTGCAGGAAGGTTGGTGGTACCCAAGATAACAACCAGAAGAAATACCCCTTTGCCAGTGGAGGTTCAGACTTTGACTTTACTTGTTGCCTTTTGAGTTTTCTCTAATTTTTCTTGTGTTGAATTTTGATTGAATTAGGGTTTGAAATAAGAAAAAGATGCCTTTTAATTTCTTTATATTAATAAGGTTAATTTGATCATTTAATATCAAAAGAATAATAATTTTTATTTTATTTTTCATAATTTAATTTTAAGAGAAGATGATTCCATAAAAGAATCATGTAAGAAATATAGTTCTTCACTTTATGACAGTTTGAAGGTGAGAATTAAATCAAATTAATGTAAAAGGCTAAAAAATGAATAAATGATGACAAGTCAGAACCATGATTGCATATCCCAAATTTTAAGAAACATTCACATAGAAACATGTATTGTGGCACTCAATGATGTTGATGTGCATTAGGTTCCTTTGCACCAAAAGTGAAGATCATCCTGCAGTGAGTAGCGACAAGACAAATTGTAATAATAATAATAATATTATTATTATTATTATTAAGTTGTCATAATGATTATTATTGTCAAATTAAAATATTATTTTTTATCATTATTAAGTTATATTGTAATAAAATAATATTATTCATGATAAAATTAAATTTAATATCACTTTATACATATTATTAATGATAAATTTCATATTATTATTTAATTTTATCTTAATATTATATTTATTATAGTGTATGATTACTAAAAATTCGTAACCTTTTCATATTAGTTTTTGCGTACGATTTTCAGAAAGGATTGGTCAATTCATGGGGTCTGCGATTTATTTTCCATCATTATTAGTCATTTATCACAAGTATCTCGATCACGTTTTTGTAGTTGCGTTAATTTATGGGGACTGTGGTCACGTCCATAAATTAAAAACAAAAATGGAAATTAAATTTAATGTTCCTAACTACCATGATGCTCCACGATCCACGTATTGTCCTTTTCTTCTGACCTAGTTAATTGTCAAAGCCTTGATGCAATTACTAGAGACTGCAAGAATGTTCTACTTTTCCAAAAAAGAGCAAAAAAAAACGAAAAAACGATCAAATTACATATGTTAGTGATTGTTGGGGAAGTGGGGATGGAGTTAAGGTAATTGTGTGACGTATATTGGTTGTACTAAAATTAAAAGAAGACAAAATGACACTTAGTAAATTGCGAGAGACAATCAAGTGCAATTGGTTGAAGAATGAAAAGAAAAACCATAGTCTATGTTTCGATGCATTTCGGAGAATGTTTTTATTGAACATATAACCAGAGCTTAATTCTTCCTAACTATTAAGACTGCACCCATAATTAACCACACATACGATAAACCACAAATTTGATGTGACATATTTAACTAAACAAAAAGTCACTTTCCCAGAATTTATCAATATCACAAAATAAAATTACACATAATTTTACTTTCCACGCATTCTCTCTTCTCAATCTCAAAGCATATTCATCAAAATATTAATTTATTATAATGGATTTATTGGCTTAACTTTTTGTAATTCATTTTCCGAGATCGTCAACGTAACTTACGTATGGTTCGATGGTGATCAGTGGCTATTGACTTTCAATTTTTTTTTTTCACCTACAAATGTAATTGAGAACATACTTTTGTAGGTGAAAAAAATGAATTTTCTAAATTTATTATGTAAAAATAAAATAAAATAAAATAAAACAACATGTTTAATTGTTAAAGCTTTTCCTCTCTACCTTATACAGTCCAACCAAATTTAAGGCACAACCAACGGCCAATTTGAATAATGCAGAAAACGACTGAGGCTGTTTCAAACTATTCTTATGACCAATATATAAAATGCTGGGAGTAAATTTGAAGTGTGACCTTTTCTACTCTGAAGTCTAAATGTATGTGTAATAGGAACTTTCCCTGGTCAGAAGTCATACTTAAAATTTTTCAAGGCAATAACTATTTGGTGCAGAGGTGATCTAAATATCCTTGAACATCATTGGATTTGGCTAACACCAGTGATTGTAATTAATTAATTGTCTAATTAACTGCCCACAAACTCTAACCAAATGTACGCGCTTCAACATTTGTTGGATTTGGTCCTAATCTATGCAATTGGACAGAGCTAAGGGCCTGTTTGGTTTTATTTCCAGTTTTTAGCCATTTCTAAAAACTGAAAAATTAGTTATAAATTCGAAATGAAAATGAAAATACATTTGGATGATTTGTTGAAAAGTAATAATTAAAATATGTATAGAATTGAAAAGATGGTAGATTTATATTTTTTATATGTTTAAGAAGATTTATTTTTTAAAAATATACGTATATTTTATTAATTTTAAAATGATAGTTGATACTTTATGTCAAATCAAATTTGAATTTGATTGATATGATAGGTTTAGAAAGAGTTTGAAAATGAAAATATGAATAGTTGGAGTAAAAATAGAGAGAAAGTGATAGTTTTTAATTTTTATTTTCGGATGAAAATGAAAAGAAGTTGTGGAAATAAAACCAAACATGCTGTAAATTTCCTACTGCAAGAATTTCTTTCTTTCTTTCTTCTTCTTCTTCTGGTAGCATTGCTTGGTATTTTTGAAACCTTAATATTTCTCATGTAACATAATATTATTCAATTGCTTATAAATATTGACTAAATTATTTATTAATTTATTAGAAAATAGTCAAACTAATTGCGCAGAAAGAGAGCCATTAATTGGAGTGGCAAAGGCCGTGAGAGGCCAACGAAACCACATGTTTTATTCTATAAATATATTTTTTATCAAGTACCAAAATATAATAGTTATGTCAATTTTGTTGGATCGCAGATGAATTTGATTCTTGGAGTATTTATCGACATATGATTGTGGCAATTCAACGGTTTCATAAATTAGACAAAGGAAAGAAATAGGAACTAATACTTGGAAGGTCATTTTTCTGTGTCATAAACAGGATTGATTTGCGACCTCAGCTAGATTTTTGGACTGACAGTTAAGTATGGATAAATTAATGTAAATAAATTTATTGAATTTTTCTTTTTTTTTTGATAGAACAATATCACATATTTATTTTTTCAATTAATCCGGTGTCTCTGGGTTAGTTAAATACATATCTATGGATTCACAAGAATTTATTTTTGTTGTTATTATTATTATTATTGTTTTTTTTTTTTTTGGTCTAAGTCTAACCCAAGAAATTAACAAATTTAAGCTTCGTGTGCTTAATTTTTTATATCACAGGCTTCCTTGCATGACTATGCAAACCTCTTGGGCATTGGTCAAATAATTGCTGCATCACTTCCCAAAATATTTTCCTAAAAATTATGAGAATGTAGTTTTATGTGGTGGGAAAAAATACTCATCAGAGCAAACACTTGTTGGAAATAAGAAAACATCGCGGTACCAAGATATTGTATAATACGCATGAGAAACTTAGGGAATAGCCTTCAAATGTGTCGAATGTTGGATTCCTTTCAATTCAAACATGAATGATCACGCTTGCGAGGAACGTAGCTAGCAAAAATGTTTCTTTCCTTCTCATTATTATTGATACCAAAAATATTAAGTGATAATATATATATATATATATATATACATTAACTGAAAATAATTTTTTTATTGCAACTATAATAATTTTCTAAATTAGAAATTTAATGTAGATAGCAATTATATTTAAACTGTCAACTTATGCAACATTAATAATTATGTTGTCAATTACCTACAATGATAACTTATTACAATTTTTTTGGTCACTTTTGTTTATGCTAATACTTTATACAATTTTTTTATTTATATGCATGCCCTTAAAATTTTGTTAGAATTTCAACTTTGAACTTCACACATGTAAAATGCATGGTTGGGCCAAAATTAACCACCCGGCATGCTGGTACTTTATCCATAATTTTTATTACTATAAACTTATGAAAAATGTTATCATAACAAAATCAAAATTCTACTTGCAAAAAGTAATTATATATTATTAGTATGAATTTTGATATTATTGTTAGATATCTTGTCACTAACAATGTGATTTCTTGTAATGACTCTCTCTCTCTCTCTCTCTCTCTCTATATATATATATATATAATATATATATTTAATGTAATTGGGTCATTCTAAACTCGAACAAAATACCTCATTACACTTGCATCCCAATCAATCAATCAATCAATCAATTAGTTATACAAACTAGTTAATTAAACGTCTATTTACATTTATAACATAAAAAAATGAAACACCCATTTAAAGCTAAAAACCTAACTGATCATTGAAATGGAACTTGTGGAAAGAGAACCATACTCTGTCCGCTGAACTTAAAGGAGAACCACTTACATTACATGTATTCCAAAATTATACAGCACTACAATACCTGTGCAAGTGCAAATGTTAATCTCAAATTTTAAGCATAAGAACAAAAGGCTCTTGCTTAAACCAGAGCCACAAGAGATGCAGACAGGCGTACAACTTTGACTAAGGACTAAATTCGGCCGAATTTGTATGTGCCCACAAATATTTTTCAAAACTTAGAATGACATCCGAATAATGTGTGGGGGAAATAATAAAATTCAAAGTTTTTGTCCTTCCATTCCTTGTAATAGTCAAAATTGCAATTATATATAAATAAGTTAAGCAACATCTTAACATCATGAAAACATTTGATGTGTCGTGCAAAGGTTTTGCTTTTTGTTTTTCCTTTTGTCAATGCAGGGGGAATATTTATTTCTTGTCGAATTACAAGAGTCTTTCAAGGGATTGCGACGCCCAAATTAACTGATGATAATACATATATGTATTCAACAAGAAGAAGTGACAACTTTAGAATTCCTTAATGCTAAAGCAATCGTGATGTGGAAATTGGAATCATTCAACGTACCACTTTCCATTCCTAACACGTTGCTTTTGTTCAATAATTTAATGTCTTGCTCAATAGTTAAGGTGTTTCTACTGATGTTTTATCTACTATTTTATAATATATGATATAATTAATTAAGTATGAATAAATTTATTATTAATTTTAAATCCTACAACAAAATACATTAACGGGCATTGTGATTCTCCCAACAAAAATTATTTCGTGCTTGAGTTAGGAAACAAATTTTGATTGTCAGAAAAGATAGTGAAATTTATTTATAAAAACAAATAGCATAACTGCATTATAAAAAAGAATCATACATACTTTAGGCACGCATTTACAATTGTTGGAGGGTTGTGCTCATTGAAAATAACTGTTGCAATTAAATAATAAATTTATTGGATAGACATAAATATATGTGTTAGGTTGCTTGTGTAGGTAACTACGTTTTTCTTACCATCATATTTTTGTATGAATATTTTCTTTATTTAATTTACATATATATGTAACTAGAATTTAATATTAGGACTTTTAGACCTTACACATATAAATATGATGGTGATGTCATTGATCTAATTGACAACTTGATGATTTTTTTTGTGTAGTTGTGTTCCTTCAAATTAGCGACTCACAACTTAAGCCAATCAATCTAAGTTAGTCCAGTAATATATTTGACTTGATTGTTACTTAACTCTAGCCAACAGCTCAACCTATTTCAAGAAGATCTCTATGAGCTTGACCTAATATTAATTTTAATATATTTTGGATCCAAAATATATACATATATAATTACTCAAACAACAAGTTTATGAAATATTTCATTAAATAAATACTTAAGTAGTTATGAATTACATACTTGAAATGTATTCATAGAGTGGAATAATATATATCAAGAAAGATAAATTAATAGTGAAGATCTCAAATTACAAAGGCATAGCTTTTATTGCTGATAGCTACACAACAAAAGAAAAAAGAAAAATAAAAGTCAATTAGAAGAAAACGAAATTAAGTATCTCTACATGTGGAGAAGGGATATAGGTGGCGGTAAGTGGACAAAAATGTCTCTTTACGAGTTTAACAAGTTGCAGGCTGGAGCGTGCGTGAAATATGCTTCGCATATAAGACATCCAGACCAAGACAAGCAATCTAAGTAATTCGTATGTGGAGCAAAGAAAGGCTATCTTTTGATACAGCGGTTCGATAACAACTACGTAGATAGCTTTCCAAGCTTGTAATGCTGCTTGACATTTACTCAGTTGTTTGTTTGTCGTCTTATGTGTATTTTCTAGCAATTTTTAATTAGAGTCATTATTATAATTTGATTTTAATTAAGTACGAAATGTAACATATATTAAAAGAGTAACAAATTTTTTATAACAGACATAGAAGGAATGGTCGACCTAAAGAAAGGGAATGATCCCCAAGAATTGAATGCCTCTTTAATAATTTGTCAATCGCGTCCCGCCAACCATCAATATTTCAATTCAACATATGCTTTTAAGTTAGTGACAAAATAATGAGTGACAATACGAAAATTATATTTTATTTTATCACTTAATGATTTTTACAAATTACATAATGACAAGAATAATATTTAAATTGACCCAATTTATAATTAGTGACAATTTAATAATAATAAAAATTTTATCACAAATAATAGTGATAATTTTTATTGTCACAACAGGAGTGTCATTGATTGTGAATGGTGACTGTGATTTAAAATATTAATTTTTGTCACTAATAAACCATCTTATGGCAAAATAAAATTTTTTATCACTTTAAAAATATCACTAGTGATGAAACAAAAATTATTATCACTTAATATATATATATATATATATATATCAATCATTGGTAACGATTTTTATATTGTCACCAACATAACATATTTTGTATTGAAATTTGAGTATGAAATATAATTGAAATTTAATTTCATATATTCGGCCTGGTTACACGTTTATATTTATTTTCAAAACTAGGAGCCATATTATATCATAAATATTCTAGCATTTAATTGACCAAGTAGTTGAAATGTCACACGTGACTTGAGAACGCAACCAATATGCAGATTGATGTCATCCAATCCAATTGTTTAACTAGGTTTGGCAGTTACATATGGGCACGTACGTAGCTGGGGAAGTCTATTGACTATGACCCAAAGCAATATATCTTTGGCTAATAAAACAACCAAATTAAACCGTAATTTAAGATAATGAAATGTATTGACTGCTTAAGTCTACGCTACGTTTCCCGACATAATTATAATTAACTTTCTTTTTTGGTTAAGCCAAGATATATTGTTATTTTGATTAATGAATCATTAAGTTGATCTAGGCAATAAGGAACAGGGACATAATCATTAGTAATTATTTCCATATTATTCATATGATATATGATCTTTGATTTAAGACCGTTATTACAATAAGACTTTGGATATTCGACTTCATTGGCTTCGCAGTATATATTTAAAATAATCTAACCAATCATTGAGAAATTGAAATATAAGATAAGTGTAGACATATCAATTTTTGTCCAATTGGAGAGTGACACATAAAAATAATATGTTAATTATTAATTTAAAATTTTTTATTTATCTTGAAATTTATTAAATTTAATTCCAAAAGATAAATAGTTAATTTTAATTAATACTCTAATATTTATTTTATGCTCAAATCAAACATTGATAAGTATAAAAGAAAAAGTGTCTATACCTACGGACCAATCAAATCAAAGATATTTGATACTATATCTTGATATCTGATATTATCTTATCAAAGAGATAACCTTCAAAGAAGTTCAAATCAATTTGGAAGACTTTTATCAAGCATCTATATAAAGGGGGTGATCAACACACAACTCAAATTCCAACAAATGAGAGGAGCTTTGAAGGAGTTCAACAATTTTCTCAATCAAATTTAAGGAGATTTACGACATTCAAGACGTTCTTCGTGAACTTATCATATTCTGGCATTTAATTTAGAATTAAAGTGTGAAGTCCTCGAATTGGCATTAGTTTATTCAAATTAAATTCAAGGAGATCCACGACATTTAAAGCGTTATTCATGGAGCTTATGTATTCTGATGTTTGGTTCGAGATTAAGGTACAACATCCTCAAATTGGCATTATTTTTTCAAATCAAATTTAAAAAAATCCATGGCATTCAAGGTGTTTTTTGTGGAACTCATATATTTTGGCATTTGATTTGAGACTAAGGTGTGATGCCCTCAAATTAGAGTTATTTCTTCAAATTAAATTTAAAGAGACCTATCGTGCTCAAGGCGTTCTTTGCAGAACTCATTAAATTCAAGATTATATTTGAAATGGAAGAATCAGAAGATTATATTAGAGATTAGATCCACATTTGATAGATTTCAATTTCATTTTTATTTGTACAATTTTTCTTATCCTGTAATTTTAATTTTATAGATAAAGAAATTTGTGCTTACAAATTTTGACACGCTTAGTGGGACAATCTCTACTTCTCATTTCTTCCTTTTTATCAAAGTTGAAGTATCAAATGGTTGTGAGCAAGACTACGATATTGAAAATTATTACCTCAAATTCCTCAAATACTGAAGTAAAATGCATTGGTATAATCACAAGAAGTATGTCCAAGAAGTTACAATCATTTTTTAAGGTGGCTCCTTTGCTTACTATAGAAAAAGTGTTGCTACATTTTATTGATATGAATGAAGATGGCGGAGACTTAAAAGAAGAATCTGCACCATCCATTCTCCACTCAATATCAAATTCCTTGAACATGGCAATGGTAATGGTGACTAGTGCTACAACCTAGGAGGAACAAGTTGCAAATTTGACAAAAGCTATTGGAGGACTCACGAAGCATGTCCAAGAACAAGACTTTCAAACTCCAAATTGATGAGCAAAGTGGAAAATCTTGATGCAAGCTATATGGTGGAGAAACAAATTAAGGCTCAAGACAAAGGTGAAACATCCATAAAGAAATAGTAAGTCGAAAAGAAAAGACTTCAAATAAAGGACTACAAGTTTCCACTAATGGACTAATTCTCATTGACCCATTGAAGGAGTTTATCATTGGAATTATCAAAGACTAGCTTGATAGAAGTCCCAAGTCATCTATAATTTACTCCAAGCCATATACTCAAAGGATTGACAACTTGAAGATGCCAATTGGTTACTAGTCCCCAACGTTTCAATAATTTCATGGCAAGGGTAACCCAAAATAGCACTTGACTCATTTCATTGAGAATTGTAATAATGCTCAGACATATGGAGATCATTTGGTCAAGCAATTTGTTCGATCATTAAAGGACGATGCTTTTGATTTATATATTGACTTGGAACAAAGCTCTATTGATAGTTGGGGGCAACTAGAACAAGAGTTCCTCAATCGTTTCTACGGCATTTGAAGGACAATTACCATGATAGAACTCTCCAACTCTCAACAGTGAAAAGAAGAACCTGTCATTGATTACATCAATCACTGGAGAAATTTGAGTCTTAACTGTAAAGATCAATTATTGGAGGCATCTGCCATTGAGATGTGCATCCAAGGAATGCATTGGAGTCCTTGCTACACACTTCAAGGAATTAAACCAAAAACTTTTGCAAATTTGGCAACTTGTGCACATAATATTGAAATAAGCATGAATTTTGATAAACAAGAAGATTGAACTAATGTTGATGATGATGAAGATATTGGGGGCAACTAATTTTCATCTTCAAATCACAAATGCTCTTTGAGAAGAGTATATACTATCAATAATACTCATAGATAAGAGTATAAACTATTTAAAATTCTCAAGTCCCCAAGTATTTCAATTTGAATTTCCAAGTTTTCAAGTCTTCAAATCCATGACTTAAGTCTCCAAGTCTGTCAAATTTAAGACTCAAGTCTCCAAGTATTCAAGTCAAAGGCTAAAGTCTCTAAGTCCGAGACTCAACTTTTTAAGTCTCTAAATCAAATATTCAAATCTTTCAGTTTTCAAGTCCAAAGCTCAAGTCTTCAAATTCCAAATGCTCCTTGATAAGAGTTTAAATTGCCAATAATGCTTTCAAATACGAGCATAAACTATCTAAAATTCTCAAGCTAAAATCTCCCTATATACTACTTGATAAGAGATTAAATTGTCAATAAGGCTCCTAGGTACGAACATAAACTATTTAAATGTTCAAAGCCTCCCTACGTGCTCCTTGATAAGAGCTTAAAATGTCAATAAGCTCTTAGATACAAGTATAAACTATTTAAATATTTAAAGTATCCATATGTGCTCCTTGATATGAGCTTAAATTGTCAATAAGCTCCTAGATACAAGTATAAATTATTTAAATATTTAAAGTCTTTCTATGTGAGCTTAAACTTTTAATAAGGCTCCTAGATTTGAGCATAAACTATCTAAATATTCAAAGTCTCTCCTTGTGATCCTTGATATAAGTTTAAACTTTCAATAAGGCTCCTATGTACAAGAATAAACTATTTACCTATTCAAATTCTCCCCATGTACTCCTTGATAAAAGTGTAAACTGTCTATTAAGTCAAACACAAGTAAACTCCTAGACATGAATATAAATTATCAATCAAATTCAAGTGAATTCCTTGACATGAGTATAAAATGTCTATTCAAATTAAATGTGTCCCTTGATGCACTAGTCTAAATTGCATATTACTCCAAGCCCGCACAAGTATAAACTATGTATGGCACTCCCCTCAGAAGGATATTTACTTTGAATTATATTATGATTTAACCTTTTTATTGGGCACATAGCTTGAGGAATACTTGGAAGATGTTCTTGTTGCAAACATATGTGGAAAAAAAATTGGGAGAGAAATAAAAACTTTTCAAATGCTTCAAACTTTGCCTCTTTCATGTATGATTGGCATATCTTTCATCAAGTTTTGAAGTGGGGACATTTGTAGATGTATCAAGTTTTGCCCAATTGGAGAGTGACACGTATACATAATATGTTATTAATTCAAAATTTTCTATTTATCTTGGAATTTATGAAATTTAATTCTAAAAGATAAATAATTAAAGATAAATAGTTAATTTTAATTAATACTCTAGTATTTATTTTATACCCAAATCAAATATTGATAAGTATCAAAAATGAAGTGCTATGCTTGTGGACCAATCAAATCAAAGATATTTGATACTATATTTTGATATTTGATATTATTTTTTTGATGAGGGTGAAAGCTATATTTTACTGGATTGGGTTGGTGTTTAGAATAATTCAATTTATTTGGTCGAGTGATCCAACTCCAAAGAAACTTGGGCTAAGATTTGCAATTACGAGCAAACATCAGGCTAGTCAAGATGCCCTTGACTAAGGACTCCAATACTCAAGTCACTGCAGAGTCGACTAGAATAGATGAATAGCACAGTGAAGGCTTTAGTAAAGAATGGCATACTTTGAGAGTGGCAAGTAACGGGGTATTGATAGTCTTTTCCAATTGGATAATATGTCCAAGATGTCACTATCATGTGTAGAGCGCTCTTGTCCTTATATGAGAAGCTTTAAGTTATCTCCTATCCCTGTACTATTCTAGATGGCTTAATCTCCAACTTTTAGGGATAGAATAGTATACTAGTGGTACGTCTCCTATCAGGAGTGGCAATAGGGGTAGTACTAAGGCTGCATATGCCATTAATGCGGAGGCACGCTGCCTGGTGGTACTAGTGCGGCATGGCCATTAATGCGGAGGCACTTTTCCTATTAGGGCATTTCATGCAACAGAGAAATGATTCGGTTCTGAAATGACTTCTCTGGTCGACCATAGATTAGCTTCTGGGTGTGGGTGGCCATCCGGGGTCGCGGTGCTTGAGCCCTCTCATCGGATACAATCGAGCCCACGTGCTCGATCTACGATCTAGTTAAGAGGTGCCAATCTTGCTTATTGCTTAGGCGATAAGGTGAGTGGGTGGTCGATCAGGGTTGATGACCTAATTGCGCCTCAGAGGTGAGATGGGTCCAGAAGTGTACTCTTCGATCGATAGCTATTGGGTTGGGCCATCCCATGTCACTCTTCATACTTAATATTATCTCTTGATATTTGATATTATCTTATTAAAGAAATAACCCTCAAAGAAGTTCAAGTTAATCTGGAAATCTCTTATCAAGTATCTATATAAAGGGGGTGACCGAAACTCATTCAATACACAACACAAATTTTAGCAAGTGAGAGGAATCTTGCATGAGTCCAACAATTCTCTCAATCAAATTTAAGGAGATTTACGACATTCAAAACGTTCTTCACGAAGCTTATTATATTCTGATATTTGATTCAGGATTAGGGTGCGAAACCCTCAAATTGGCATTATTTTATTTAAATTAAATTTA
The DNA here is from genome assembly GCA_014898725.1 of Jacaranda copaia. Classification (NCBI taxonomy): domain Eukaryota; kingdom Viridiplantae; phylum Streptophyta; class Magnoliopsida; order Lamiales; family Bignoniaceae; genus Jacaranda; species Jacaranda copaia. The sequence continues at coordinate 1,498,113 of JACGDI010000656.1, read as the reverse complement.
AGAAGATCTACAATGTTCAAGGCATTTTTTACGAAACTCATATATTCTAGCATTTGATTTGAAATTAAGGTATGAAACCCTCGAATTGGCATTATTTTTTCAAATCAAATTTAAGGAGATCCATGACGTTCAAAGTTTTTTTCATGAAACTCATATATTTTGACGTTTGATTGAAGATTAAGGTACGAAACCCTTGAACAATATTATTTCTTCAAATCAAATTTAAGAAGATTCATGGCATTCAAAATGTTCTTTGTTGAACTCATTAAATTTAAGATTATATTTAAAAGGGAAGAATCAGAGAATTATTTTAGAGATTAGATCCACATTTGATAGATTTCAATTTTATTTTTATTTGTACAAATTTTTTTGTCCTGTAATTTTAATTTTTTAGACAAAGAAATTTGTGCTTATAATAAGTTATAGCTCAATAAACATCTTTGGTGATCCCTAATTATAAATAACACCGTGTCAATGGAACTGGCAAAAATTTCATTTTACCCTTATGAAAATTTTTATTATAAAAATTCAAACATTACAAAATAATTTATAAAATAAATAAATCTTTTTATCCTTGAGCATACAGAGAGGTCTTTAATTTATTATAATATAATATTATTATTTTAATTTCCAACAAATATTATTGTAATATAATATAAATATTTGATTGGAACTATCTTATCCTTCACTATTTGTATGAACAAACATTTATGATAGTTTGAGATTTTTTCTCTAAACTATACATGGGGTTATATATATAAATGTATATCACACAAGATGAGAGTATGTGGAGGTAAAAATTATAACAACATAAAAGTTTAAAGACAAATTGTATAATTTATAAATTTAAAATACATCATCTTTATCAATTTCAATGCACGATCTTTTATATTATCAATTTCATTAATGATTAAATTGATATTAAAATTTTTAACAATAATCTTTTTCAATATAAATAACTAAACAATTGGCTAAAAAGTTATATATCTTCTATTTTATTTTGGAGCCTCATTTTAAAATATTTATAGTCAAAAAAGTTTTCTAACTGGCAGTTATTCAAAGACTAAAAAATTCAAAGAAGTTTTTCTAAAATATTCAATTACTTTTATCCCTTTATTTCAATTTCGTAGGAGTGTCAATGAGGTGGGACAAGAGCAGGGCGGGGACTACCTCCTTGCCCCTCGCCTCCGCAAAGCTAAATGCTCCCCATATTTGTCCCCACCTCCATGACAAGTACCCGCCCCCGTTTCCCCACGAAGAGACTAATACCTGTGGGTATCCATCGATTTTGACAAAATTTATAAATAAAAAAAATTAATACTAAAATTCATAAAGCTTTTCAATAATTTAAATAACTTTCAAAATTAAAAAATGATCATATATAACACATCAAATTTAATTCTATATTACAATAAAAATATTAAAAGATATAAAATATATAAATATAAATATCAATGGAGCTTCACAATTCTTCCAAAAAATTTCTCCATTTAATGTGGTTCCTATAAAAATATATGTAGTTTATTAGAAGAAAAAAATTATTTTGACAATCACATATATTTTGATATTACTTTAAAAATATATAATATTAAATTAATAAATTAATTAATTTTTAACAGGTAGCAAGTACCCGTGAGGATGGGGATCATAGGGATTATGATCCCATCCTTGCCCCATTTAGCAATCAGTGGTCAATTTTGACCCCGTTCTCTTGGGGAGAAATTTCTTCCAATATTCGCTCCATCGCGGAGAATTCCCTATGGGCACGTTTAGATATATAAATAGAATTGATAAAATTATAATGATATGATGAGATTATACTGTTGAAAGTAGTATAATACTATGTTTGACAACTAGGATTACACATTTTGGATATATATTTATTTTATCAATCCCTTGTTTGGATATGAGGATTAAATAATTGAGTTAATAAATTTACTAAAATACTCATTAAATAAGACAAATCAAAACCCCAAGTTGAAATATGCTATTTGTGTAGTTTAGGGTAATAATGTTCAATTTTATGAATTTGCATGAGTATAATTGTCATAAGCCTAATTTCTTATTTCTACCACTAATTTGGATTATACAATCTCACCCTAAGTGATGTGATTAACTATCAACTGAATGTACGATTAAGAATCGAGTTTTGTATCAATCTTGAGCTTTTCTCATTACATCCAAACATTTGAGATGATTTGATAAAATTATCTATCAATCCATGCCCAACAAACCAAATGAACTCTATGGATACCCATAGGGACGGATAATTTTGACATCCTTGCAATTTTGTTCAAACAAAAATGATAATTTTGATTATATTGCAAGTCATTTAAAGTTCTTTTTGATTAACCCCTTTAACATTCTTCATGCAAATAATATGGCCTGATATACTTAATCTATTGTTCTTATTTGATTACTTGATCGTGAGCCTGCATTTAATTTTTTTTTTCTGATTTTACAAATTTACAATAGGTAAAAATTAAATTAATTAATTTTATTTTTTATTTTTTATAGTTAAAACCAATTGATTTAATTCAGTAAATCTAAATAAACGATTTTTTTTTTTATTTAGGGCCCAACAAAAAAAGTTAAATTTTTTAAAATTAATGAATGATAATTAATTATTAATAATTTTAAATTAACATATATAATATTCTCTTAAAATTTAATTTATTATTTAAATTAACGATTTATCAATATGTATATATAAAATAAGTTGGGGACAATTGCCCTTGCTACCCCCACCCCCCAAGTTGGGTCACTGATGTCATATTCATATATCATAAGAGATGTTGACACGAATAACATGATTTTTGTTATATTTGAATAATATTAATTTTCTTATAATGCAAACCTTTTCTATAATCCTCTAAATTGGATAACTCTCAGTACTTGCTATTTTTTATGTCATAGTAAAATTTGTGTCCATTATGAGTCTCTTTTAGGGCAATTCTACTGTATTACCCCATTGCCACTTCTATTTTTGTCATAGCCAATTTCTACTAATTTAGATCTTCTCTGGTGCATATACTATAACTGTTGTTTTATTAATTTTGCTAGTTACCAACCAAACTTAAAAAAGGAAATTGGCATAAATTAAAAAAAAAAATTGACAAACATCGGGAAAAAATAATTGCTAATGAAAATTTTAATTTTCCCCTTTTGTCTGGAAGCATATGGAAAAACAGATGAGATGTAGTTAATTACAAATATATTATTATTATTATTATTATTATATATATATATAATTGAAAATTCTAAATTTCTTAATTCTTTTCATCACATACAACTGCTTTCCTCAGTTTTCTTTTCAGAAGAATTTTGTTACAATTCTTGTTATATATAAGAACATTTTTTTTTTTTTACCATAAACTACATATATTATAAAATTGAGCAACATCCAGATGGCGTCTCAGTTGATTTATGAATAAGTGACTTGAAGAAATATTTAAATCTTAAATATGTTTTGCCAAGTAAAATGTTTGTTTTCTTGTGTTGTATTTGTTTAATCACATTAGATTCTTCTTTTGTGTTAGATTTGATATTTTTACTGTCGTGACTTTTATTGTTTGTTTCATATCTAAGTTTAGTCTATTATATTTTAATTTTCAACATTTAATTAGAAATGGAATAGCAGTCAGCAGACTTCTTTAGAAATTGTTCAGAAAAGTGCCTCATAATAAAATAATAAAACAATACATTTATATATAAATCGAAAAATGGCGTTCCGTGGAATTCGACTCCTGCGCTCATGCATAACAGTATTGACGCTCTCTATTTTTTTTAACATCTCAGTGCATAAGCAACAAAATAAATCAATTTGACTTCAGCCCGCCCGCAACTCTCATTTTCTGTTAATTATTGCAGTTTCAATCATTTTTGGTGGTGCTCTTTGCCATGGATATCAAGTTTTTAAAATAATACGAGACGAAGAGCAAGTTCAATCCCGGTTAGAAAAGTTGGCGAGCATCTCTGAAACCACACAGAACCTGCATTCCAGATCTCCATTGGAGTTCTTCACAAGGTCCACCCTCTCGTTTTTAAGATTGTTCCCAAACAAGGCATAAGCTTATCCTTTTATGAATCAATCAAACATATTATATACACGCAAATCATGAGTCCATTGAAGTTTAAACTTCTAAGCTCACACTTTACATATGAGACTTGTATCACTGGACATATTGACGGTGTATGGGTTGTGAGGAAAATATTACCATCTATGCACTGCATTCATCCTCCTGTGGAAGATCACATGAAAGTTTATTATGAGGACCGAGTTCCATAAGGAAAATACTTTCGGAAACACCAACACCATGCCCGTATGAAAAGACCCATTGGTTCAATGCTGCTAGCGAGATTAGCCACTTCTAACACTCATATTTTTGCAATTGAAACCGAATACACTATGTTTCAAAGCCCAAAACAATGGCAGCACAAGGTGGCAGGTATTCATAAGTCAGAATCCACCCTCCCCCAAAATCCACCTTCACTGCAGGCAGGTGTTCATGAGGAGGAATATAGAGGACCTACTTTGATGAGTGCTATATCCTATAGAATAGTATTATCAATCATAGATTGACCAGTCAACCCAACACATTTGCAGCATGTAACAGATTAGACATCAAATGAGATCATTATATCAAAAGAAACAACGGGGCTTGAATAGTTTGGACATCACAACTACTTTAAAATAATTGCAAACCTAAAGATTCATCAGACAAAGTATCAATATCCTCCAAGATCATAAAGCAAAGGTACCAAAACTGCCACAGAAAAATTTAACTTAAACTTTAATGGCATACTTTCTCTTAGGGAAATACATCTCTTTCTTTTTCTGCCTTTCAGTCTTCAAAGACGCCTACAAAAAGAACAAAGTCAAAAGTTAACAACACTGAGTAAGAACAGGCTAGAACCAAGCACTAATCCCATTTCAAAATTTCTGAGATTCAGCGGAGTAGGGAAAAGTTGCAATAGCTGCATAAATTGAATTACAATGTAAACAATGGAAACATGTATCTGGGGTCATTTGGTGATGAATAAGAGCGACCGTTAATTTGTGGGTAACATGTCAACTAAAATTACACAGCGAGACAAATTGATTAACTAAGATAGGGCACTATGTCATTTTCTAAGAATAGATACATCAACTAACAATTTCCAGCTTTGAAGATAACAAATGCCACATCCTGAAAATATTTCAAACTCAAACTGGGCTGCTTCTAGCTAATAATAATACATCGCTTACTTCCAGCAAAACAAGCCCCTCAAAGTGAGATGGGGCCTGGTTTTCTTTGAGGTATGGTCTATGATGGTCCACCGTAGTTCAAAATTGGAATGAGTTATCTATAAATAGAAAGGGATAAATAAAAGATGAACTGGTTTGGTCAAGCACTGTGATAAAATAGAAATGTTCAAATAGGAGATTGATAGATCAGTCCCCAGTGATATTGCACGTTGAGAAATCAACAAATGAAGAATCTATTGTAGCCAAATACAAACACCATCAAAAGTAAGGGAAGGGGTGGAAAAGTTCCCTCCTCCAGGCATTCACGTTAATGTCAGCGAATTGGTTGAGTGTTTACAGCAAGAAGTGACAGATAACATTCAGAAACATATAACTAAATACTTGAAAAATTCAAATTCTTAACTAAGAATAATCGACACCTTAAATACTGCCAGTGCTTGAAGAGGCAGCATTCCAAGAGGCATAGAATCCCAAATACATTAGAAAATAAAACATATCATTAACATTTTCCTCTAGAATGATGAATATATAGGTTTCTTTTAGTTGACATACTGATGCATAACAGTAATCTAGAAAATTTTAAAAATACTGCCAGAATAAGATTGTAAAATCACGTTGAGGGCTGTCATCTCCTCTCAGCTTTCAGAAAGCCAGGCAAACCAGCAGGATTTGCATGCCACTAACAAATTCCTACCAGGAAATGCTACAGGTAAAGTTATGCAATCTACATATCTTGAATTCTTTCTCATCAAGTATGATATTGGTCACCGTTACAAAGCAAAATTATAATGCGAATTAATAATTACTAATGGAGAAACATTAATACAATTTGAAACATTGTATAATCATTACAAAATATTCAGAGTCTGAATAACCACATACCAACTAAGCCACAAACAAGAGAAAATCCCCAAAAAAGCCCCCGATAAAAAAAACTCGTACGAGAGATTTAAGGGAAAAACAGGGAGCATACCTGGTGTTTGGTGAGGCGGCGGCGGATGGCACGAGTCTTCTTAGGGCGGAGATCAAGTGGCAAGTACTTCTTGTTCTTGTACGCTTCTCTGAGGGCGGCTTTCTGCTTCTGCGAAATCACGGTCAGCACCTGGGCAATGGAGAGCCTGACCACCTTAATCTTGGAAAGCTTGTTGGGAGCGCCTCCGGTCACCTTCGCGACCCTCAGCAACGCCAACTCCGCCTTCAGTTCCTTCAGCTGCGCCAGTAGATCGGCCTTGTTCTTCTGCCTCAACTCGTGCACCTTAATCCTCGCTAAATTTACCAAAATAGACAAGAAAGTTAATAAATAAACAGAAAACTGAAGCAAAATCACTTTTTTGATGTCTAAATGGATGATTTCCTCGTACCCATTTCGTATTTCTTCTTCCCCTCTGTTCCTGAAGAATTGGGTCGGGGGCGGGGGTGGTTAGGGTTTGAGATTGGTGGAAATACCCCCGCTCTAATGTATTTACGTCTCAATTTGGGCTTAGGGTTTGTTTGTCTCTCTACTTTTGGGCTCGATGTTAACGGTTCTTCTTTTTGGGCTAAAAAAATAATAAAGAACTTGAATTGTATTTTTATTAGGCTGCCAACTGGTCGAAATTTAATTCAAATTCAATTTAGATTTGGTTTAAATTTTAAAATTTTAATTGACTAAATATTTAATGAATCAAATTCTATTATAAATGTTCATAAATTAAAATAAATAAATCGAATATAGAATTAAGTACTCCGATCTATTAAAGATTTGAATTTGAATTTTAATATTTTTTTATTAAATTAATACTATTATATATAATATTAATACATTTTTTAAATAAAATATTCATATTATGTTGGTCGAATGTCTACATTATACTATTGAAATTGAGTTTTCACCTAAAAATAAGAAGGATGCTGAGAAAAAGGACAAAGAAAAAAAACAGAAAGAATTTTAATGTAATAAACGTATGATATTTCAAAAAAAGAAAAAAGAAAAATTACATCATTGTCAATTCTTACGGTTTTACAGCCAATTATTATATGTATGTTAAGTTGCAATAGAAAGTAGAAGAAAAAACTAACCTCAAAAAATAGTTTAAATAGAAAAACCATGGTTAATTTAGTAGAACGGCACCTTAAAAAATAATTGCAGTGGCAACGATATAATAATTGGATAGAAAATAAAAAATTAGCTTCAGTTTAAGCAAAAGAAAGGAGAGTAAAATTAGATCCTCTTTGATTGACTTATCCCTTCAGGCGAAAATATAAAACCGAGTGTAAGTAACCTTTGGTATTTAAACTAAAAATAGATAGAATTTTAACAAGAGCAAGGGTTTTATATAAGAGCAAACAACAAGATAATGAGAATACAATTTATTACAGTCAACACAATTACATTGAATTCGAAAGAAAAAAAAACATAGCATCCCCCAAATTTTATTAATACTCATATGGTATCATAATATCGAAGAAGAGATGTGAAATTTAACTATTATGCATTAGTCATCAAAATAACTAAATCAATTTTACCTCACATATTTAAAATAAATATGATGAATGATGGGGGTAGATCTAGTTCTAGATTTTGTCGAATGGTGAAAGCATGTTGAATAAAGATGATGCTCACCGGATGAATCTTGATGGATTTGTCATATTGAAGTTGAAGTTGAATTAAAAACTCCAATTGTGAATTCGAACAATTTGGTAAAGGATTTGATGAATTAGAACAAAGGATTTAATTGTGTGATCCGAAAAATTGATAGCCTTATAGTTTCCTAAGGTGTGTAATGTTTGCAATTTAATTGTAAACGCGAACAAAGAAAATTACTGAACAATTATATTGCTATGGAAAGGGTAGAATCATGTCAACCATACAACTGTACTTCCCCAATAGAAATCATGTGTGATTCAACCTTGGTCTAATTCATAAATCATTAGCCACATTGTGGCTGATGTATTCCTGTATTCGTGGTTGTTGGACATTACGCATATAATTAAAATAAAAATATCTAATTCACGTAATTTGGGGGCTACTATGAGCAAATAAGAGTGATTTATTTTTAAGATGATACTATTTTATCAATCACATGTGTGCTTTTACTGCTATTTAGGAATATTTACAATACAATGTGTTAGGAGCAAGCAGATCATAAATATTATAACAGATGTGAAGTTGTTGCAAGGCTCAAATAAATTAGTGAGCAAGTAATCTAGAAGCCAAATGTTGTTAATATTGGCTGGCATGTTAAAACTGTTCATTGATTATGCTCTTTCGGGACTCTACTTGCTAGTATTATTATTAGTAATATACAGACAAGAGGCATATGCAAAGGTATACTATTAGCCCTTGATTTTCTATGGACATGAGCATAAATATGAGGTAGCAAAAGGTGCAAAAGAGAGGATAGAGTAGTGGACTTCAAGTTGAGTGGGGCCACACATGCAACCCCGCTAGTCGATGCCAGCTTCTCTCTGTCTTCTACAGCTATAGGGAAGATAAGTGTTAGTGAAACCAAATTCATGTTTTAGATACTGGTTTGTTTGTCTCTTAGCCACTATCTTATATATTTTTGGGGTTCTGATTTTCTTGGTCAACATTTTTGGGGTTTCTTTTAGGCGTTTCCTATGTTTCTTCAATTTTTTTGATAAATATTGATTTATAAGACATGCTTGTTTCATGAATATGTAATTTGTGGGGTTTTATGTGTTGAGGATGCATGATACCTTTTTTTCTTTTTTGGAAAAACTTGTTTACTTCTTTTTTTTGCATTGAGCAAAACCCTCTTCGAACATCAAACATTAGACATAACCTTTTCTTTATGAATTTGATTTTCCTTTAGGTGCTTGATGGGATTGGCATTAACATTGCATCATAGGCAGGCCTTTTTCTTACCTTACATGTGTATATGTATTTGGGGTGGAGGCTTTGGGGGGAGGGAAGATTGGCAGACCAGATTTGGATTTGGTTAGTTCTAGCCATGGTTCTATATTAGCGGCATTAAAAAATACCACATAAATAAAATTATAGTGACATTTTTTGAAAGTACTATTTAGATAGATGTAGTTAAAGGTAACAATGTCACAAATTAATTGACATGTTAAAATGTCACAAAAAGTACATTAAATGACATACTAATATGCTATAAAAATTTCATGTAGTGATGTATTAAAATGCCATAAAAAAATCTTTTAAATGACATTATAACAAACTGTAATGCAACAAATGACTTGCTAAAGTGCCATGAAAGGTTATCTTTAACAATATATTAATATACCATAAAAAAATATAGTAATTGATATATTAAAATGTCACTAAAAGATTCTTTATATATATATGATATGTTAGCATGTTACACAATAATACATTAATGATATACCACTACAATAAAATTAAGCATTAAAGACTCTAAAAAGTGCCACTTAAATAATATAACAATGGCAATTTTATATTTAATGATATTTTTTAAAAATACCACTTGTAGCAATGTAACTAAAGGTATAAATATTACTAGATTATCTTTTATTTTTGCATTAATAAAATGCAACGAAAATGGCATTAAATGACACTTTAAAAGGTTACGAAAAATGCATTAAATAACATGTTAAAGTACCACTAAATATTATTTTAAATGACATGCTAATATGCCACTAAAATTGCATTTAGTGGTAGGTTAAAATGCTACAAAAGCTCTTTTAAATAATAGGGTAACATGCCATAAAAAATACAATAATATCATGTTACAATGTCACAAAGATACTTTTAAATGATATGTTAATATGCTACAAAAAATGCATATAATAATGTTAAAATGCAACAAAAGATTCCTTTAGATGACCTACTAACATGCCATAAAAAATAATTAAATAATATTTTAAATTAAATGACAAAAATTCGTTTAAGTGACATCTTAGTGTGCCTCCAACTTTGCATATATGAGATTCAACATGCTCAAATCAATGATCGAAAAATTGTACCGTTCATTCACTACAAAAAAAAGGGTTATTAGTGATTGCAAAATCGGTCATTAAGCATGCAAAATTCGATCATTAATAGGTTTAGTGGCTAATTCAGTGACCAATCTGATTGGTCACTAAAATTCTCATCACTAATTTGTATTAGTCATTAATTTGATCACATCATTAATTAGTGATTGATTTTTTGCAATTACTGATTGGTGACCGACTAGTGATTGTTTGTTGCGGTCACTAATTATTTAAAAAATTTTGAAAAAAAATTGTATATGTTACTAGGCGATTTCGGTCACTAATCAATGATCGCATATTTTCGTCACTAATTTTAATGAGTAAAAAATATTCATATTGGACTTTGCGTCCTTTTGGATTCAAACTCAAAACTTTTGTTTTGTTCAAATGAGTAACTGACAACTACACCATATGCATTTTCATGCATTTGTCTGAACAATATAATATATATAATATTTGCAAGTCAAAAAGTAAATATAATATTCTTATGTATAAATTACTATTCTTTTGCATTTTAAAATTTAACAAAAATAGCAATTATTTATTTAATATTTATGTAATATCTCTTCAATATAATAACAAACAATATTTATTATTTATAAGTTTTACTTTTAAATTTTAGGTATAGTTCATCATTATATATTATAAACACAATAAAAAATAGTATATACATACTAATTTGTATATTAATAAACAGTTCACACACACACACACATATATGGTAATAGGTATATATGCTAATAAATACAATTTAATATATTGCATTGTTAATTATATTATAAATATTTATTTGCTCATAATACATGTATGTATATATTATTGACATGTATATATTAATTAATTCTCATTTTTTTCCTTTGTATAAGAATATTATTTTTGTTTATTTTTTTTTTGTATCTATATATACACTAATCAATTCATGTTCAATTATATGAATATTATATAGAAATATTTATTGGTTATATATTTATAATGTACTTATACTTTTACATTTTTCTTATATACTAACTTATATATATTGATATCGGATAGTTCAACAAGCCCAATCCAATAAGTTATCAACTCCAAAGAGGGTTTTCAAGCCCGCCTAGCATCTGAAGCCTAGCTATGCCTTTGGATCCAGCTGGGCCGAGTCACTCTACTACAACTGCCTGGTCGAATGGATAGTTCTCAACCCTACCCGACGGGAGGCTTCAAGCTGCCTAGTTTGTTTAGCCATCTCTCTGGTCGACTATTGTCGACCAGAGTGCTCACTCCGGCGTTGAATTATATCCTTGCTATTTTAATGCTCTAACAATTATCATGCCTTTGCATTAATAGCGTATGCAAACCCAGTACTGCCTCTGCCACCAATTCTGTCAAGAGGCGCACCTTCAAAATACTATTTATCTTAGAAAGCAGGAGATGATGCCACCTGGAATAGTATTAGGATGGGAAATGACCAACAATTCCCAAGCAAGAACAAGAGCCTTCTATACTTGATAGGGGCATCTTAAGCATATCACCCACTTGAAAAAGGCTATAAATACCCTATTACCAGCCACCCTCCAGGTATATCATATACACTATATGCTCTATGTTGCTACTCACCTATCTCACTCAACTAGTACTAACCTGGGCGTTGGAGTGCCTTAGTTGGGGGCACCTCGACTAGTCTGATGTTTGCTATTGGTTGCAGATATTAGCCCAAAGAAGATTTATTGTTGGATCATTTGACCTCTTTGGTTGAATTAGTCCAAACACAACCCAACTCACTAAAAATAGTTTTCAACCTCATCATTTTAGCGTCGTCTGTGGAAAAACTTAAGATTGTAATTGAGAAAATGGTAAACACTAAGAGAGTTGCATCCGAAAGGGAGGATAACAGGAGGACAACATCTTCACCTCTCCCTCAACCTTAGTGAGGAACATATGCCCTAGTCTCTAGTGCTCCACAGGAGCAAGTTGTAACGCTAACCATACCTCAGCTAATGCAACTTATAACAAATCTGTACTAAGATCTCTGCTCCACTTTCTGTGGTATTGAACAGGCATACAACCATGCCAACCCCAGTTGGCAGTGCAACTCCGTAATCACCGCCCCCCAAGGAGAGGTACCCCTAGGATAGTCACAATCGCTAAGAGTCCAAGCGATCGCCAGTTAGATGAGATGTGAGCCCTAGGCGCCCCCAGGTAGGGAGGGGGTGACTAAAGTTAAGTTAAGGGTAAAAATTATGAACTTTATAGACCATTATGTTCGACCTAATCGAGCCTCGCAGTGCAATAGGGTCAAATATTCCAAACTAGACAAGTCTAACGAAATGGATAAATTAGTGAATCACGTAGCTTGGCTTCTTCAAGACCCATAGTGCGAGGCTTCATCTCAATCAAAACATGGCCTAAGCTGATTAGGAAGAGTGGGAAGAAGTTTCCCACTAAGTCCAGCAACTGAACAGATGCCTCAATGAGATCTCAAGGAGAAACACTGAAAGGGTGCCTAACCCAAAGGGCCCTTAAAGGTCTCATTGATAAAGAGGCTCATTGTTTATTCAGGAGATTATCAATGAGCACATCGCCATCAACGCTAAGGTCCCGATTGAACTCCCATGATATGATAGCTCAACCAATCCTAATGAGCACTTGATGCAGTTCAAACATATGATGCAACTGCACGGGCATAATGAATATATCCACGTGAAGATGCTTGTGACCACTTTTCATGGTATAGTGCTCGATTGGTTTGTTAAGCTGAAACCCTCATCGATATACTTTTACAACCAGTTCTGTGATAAGTCCTTGCACCAGTTTGCCAAACGATGAAAGACGAAGCTCCCCTACACTCATCTTCACACCATCAAGCAGAATGAAGAAAAGTTTCTCTATGAATTTTTTATAAGGTTCAACATGAAGGTGCCGAAGATCGATAACCTCAGGATTGAGTTCTTGATTGATGTACTATTTTTGGGGGCTCCAGCATAAAGAATGTGTCAATGCTTTGGTATAAGAGTGCCCACAATCGATGGAGGAGTTGCTCGATCTAGTGAAAAGATACATGACCTAGGAGGAGATGAATAGTCTAAAGTTTAAAAATACTAAGGTTGATAAAAAGAAAAATAAGGAGAGAGACGACTAGAAATAGAGGGAGAGAGGTCGATCTCCAATAAAGCGCTTTTATGACTATACTTTGCTGAACATCCTAAGGAGATAGGTCCTATTTGCAATCCAGCATAACAACCTCCTCAAGAAATCGAGGAAGCTAACGGAGACTGAAGCAATGAAAAAAATTGAAGAAATATTACCACTTTCATAAACAAAAAGGGCATAACATAGATGATTACTTTAATCTCTAGGATGAACTTGAGAGGCTCATCAGGTAGGGCCATCTCAAAAAATATATGGTCAATGACGCATAGGCTGAAGGGGAAAAAACCGAATAGACTCCCCATAGAAAAAGATTGATTAGCCCTAGGAGGGAGGATAGAAAAAAGAAACCCACCTAAGATGATTGCTCGCCCATTCAAGGAGTAATTGACATGATTGTGGGAAGTCCCACTGGGAGGGACTCAAAGTCAGTAAGGAGGCATACGTAGAGGAAGCTAGAGTTAACCAAAGCCTCTTCAATCGAAATAATGTTCCATTTATCCATAATTGTAGCACCCATCTCCTTCATTGATGATGACCTGGCCCACCTCGAAGGGAAAAATATCAACCATAAAATTGATTATCATATGGTAGTCTCCATTAAGACTACCAACTTTGAAGTTAGAAAGGTTCTGGTTAATAATGGTAGCTTGGCCAACATCATATTTCTCTCAACACTGAAAAGGATAAACTTAGGTCAGCTAAAATTTGAGCTCGTGCATACTCCTTTGGTCAGGTTTGAGGGGGTCAAAAATTATTTTAGAAGGTTCCATCAATCTCTCTACGTCATTTAGGAAGGCACCCCAAAGAAGAACATTGATGATAAACTATCTGGTTGTCATCGTCCTAGTTGTCTATAATATCATAATTGATCGACCAGCTCTTAATATTTTTTGTGCCATTGTGTTGACCTATCACATGAATATCAAATTCTTGACCCCGGTTGGCATAACCAAGCTGCTGTATAATATTAAGGAAGCCTGGTAATGTTATAACATTTTGGTTTAGTCAAGTGAGTAGAAGACATAATCATAATTGAAGACCTCAAGAGATGCCTCGGTAGTGGAACCTGAGGAGGGCCAAGCCCACAAGAAGAGAAAGTTCGAGGATGCCCAAATGGAGCCCGTCGGGTAGTTTAAGACAATCAAGCTAGAGCTTGGAAACCCCGACAAGAGTACCAAAATTGAAATAGATATATGCCCCCACATAGAGTGTCTTATGGTCAATTTCCTATGGAGAAATATTGACTTCTTTGCTTATGAGGCATTCGACATCTAGGGAATTGACCCCAGTATGATCTTGTACTGCCTTAATGTTGACCCCTCATACAAGTCAATCAAGCAGAAGATGAGAACTTTCAATGCCGAAAGGACTTAGATCATTGAAGAGAAAGTCAGGAAACTCTTAGATACAGGTTATATTATAGAAATTCAATATCAATCTTGGTTTTGTAATGCTATACTCATCCCCAAGAATGAGAGACAATGGCACATGTGTAATGATTTCACTAACTTGAATAAAGCTTGCCCTAAGGATCCGTACTCCCTGCCTCGAATAGATTTACTAATAGATCCCACTGTTGGTTGTGAATTGTTAAGTATAATGGATGCATTCCAAGGGTATCATCAAATATTCATGGCCTTTGAAAATTAAGGATAAAACTTCTTTTGTAGTCCCCAATAGAGTTTATTGCTTTTTGGTCATGCTATTTGGACTCAAAAATGCTAAAGCAACCTACTAGAGGCTGGTTAACTTAATGTTCAAGAACGAGATGGGCAAGTCTACAAAGGTTTATGTCGATGACATGATTGTAAAGATAGAGAAGGCCAAAGACCATTTACTCGACCTTAATCAAACTTTTGCCATATTGAAAGCATTTTGGTCTGAAGCTAATTCTAAATAAGTATACGTTCAGGGTTCGATAAGGCAAATTCTTAGGTTATATGGTCAACCAATGGGGTATTGAGGCCAATCCACAAAAAATTCAAGATATATATCACATTGCTCTACCTCAAATAATCAGAGACGTATAGTGGCAGTCAAGAGAATTATCACCCTTGGGAGATTCATCGCTCGATTGGTCAACAAGAGCCTACCTTTCTTCAAGTTTCTCAAAAATGCTAAGAAATTGGATTTTCAGTGGAATGAATAGTGTGATTGGGCTCTGGTTGAATTAAAACAGTATTTGTCCTCATCCCATATATTCGCAAAACCTAAACTTGGAGAGATACTTCACATACACTTAGCTGTCCTGAAAGTATCGATCAACTTAGTCTTAGTCTCAACCAAAGATAGAAGTCATCGATTAGTTTATTATTGCAGTAAGTTGCTCCAAGGATCAAAACATAACTACTTAGAGATCAAGAAGTTTACCTTAGTGTTAGTCACTGCGGCTCTGAAGCTGCGTCCATATTTTCAGTCTCATGCCACGATGGTACTAACAAACTAGCTATTGAAGTAAGTGCTCTCGAAGCTAGACACATCTAAGAGGTTAATGAAATGGGTCATTGAGTTGGCAGAATTTGATATCATCTTCCAACCTAGAACAACCATCAAAGCATAGGTCTTAGCTAACTTATCGCTGAGCGGGTTGATTTTCCAAAAAAAAGCATGGAAACTTCTTTTGCTTCGACTTTACATGTTGATGGATCATTGACCACATCAAAAGGGGTAGCAAGAGTTGCTCTTCGTTCCTCAACAACAGAGGAGTATAATTTTACAATCAAACTTGACTATGCAGTTACTAATAATGAGGCAGAATATGAGGTCTTCCTCGCTGGAGTGAGAATGGCACTTAATCAGGGAGTCGACCACCTGGCTGCGATCATGAACTCCCAACTAGTAATAGAATAGGTTGAAGAAAATTTTGAGGCCAAGGATTTAACAATGAGCCGGTACCTGGCGGAGATAAAAAAATTATTGCAGTCATTTAAAAAATTCATTCTCAGTTAGGTACCTCGATTTGAGAACGAGCACACAGATGCCCTAGCCAAATTTGTTAGCTCAACCAGAGGCATAAGAGACAAGACGATAACCTTTATAGTCGTGGATAGACCATTGATAGGCCTTTTCGATGAGAATTTGGTAGGGAGCATCAAGAAAATAGTTCCTTCATAGCAAGATCTAATAAAACTATACCTGAGTCATGGTAGGATACCTGAAGATAAAAATGAGGCTTGTCACCTTCGAGGAAAAACTGCCAAATATGCACTCAATGAACATGGACAGCTCTATAAGAGGTTGATCTTGGGACCACCCCTAAGGTGTTTGGACCTCAATGAGGCTTATGAGGTCTTACAGGATATCCACATAAGCATGTGTGGGAACTATTCAGAGAAAAGATCCTTTGCTCATAAAATCATCAAGTATAGATACTTTTGGCCAACCTTATTGAAAGATATTATTGATTTTGCTCGAAAATATCCATCCTAAGTCCATTCGACCACATCAACCTGTGTGCCCATGGTCAATGTTCAGATTTCTTAGCCGTTCAACCAGTAGGGGATCGACATTTTAGGCTCACTACCAAAGGTAATAGGTTAGCAAAAATTTATAATTGTAACGGTCGAGTATTTCACCAAGTAGGTCAAGGCCGAAGCAGTCCCAAAAATAATTGATGCTATAATCAAAAGTTTTATCTAGAAAATATCATTTGTCATTTTGGTCCACTTAAGATCCTTATTTCAGATAATGGGACCTAATTCCAGAGTAGAAATACATAGAGTTGGTAAGAGGCCTTGGGAATCTCCTAATATTTTACCTCAGTGGGTAACTCTCAATTGAATGGCTAAACAGAGGTGACAAATGGGACAATCCTCGACCACTAGAAAATCAAAATCCAAGATATTAGGTTGAGTTGGGCAAACGACCTCCTAGGAGTGTTATGGGCATATAGGACAACCCCCGCTCAGCTACAGGTCACAGCCCTTATAGCTTGGTTTATAGGTCTGAGGCAGTTATCCCCTCGAAGCTTATACAGCATACAACTCGAGTGATTTACTTCCTTCTACTCAAAAACATGTTAGGAAAAAAGCGCAAACTTGAGATATCGATGAATGAAGATAAGAAACCTACAACACTGTGCAGCTTTACAGATTAAAGATGACATAGAACTATATAAAGGGGTTAAGCTACACCGTTTTAAGGTTGGAGATCTTGTTCTCAAAAAGGTGAAAGTATCCAAGAATGTTGGCAAACTTGACCCAAAATGGGAAGGATCTTATACAGTTGTGAAGGTATGAAAGCATAACGCTTATCAACTTGCCAATGTGGATGGGGATGAGCTCCCTTGCCTATGGAATGCCATCAACCTAAAGAAATTCTATATATAAGAGCACATTGTAATCATCTTTGTATTCTATGATATAAATAAAGTTTTAGTAACACTGCTATCATTCACTTGTATTGTTATAGCTGCATCTACCTCACACAACTCAAAGCTTCAAGTCGACCCCATAGTCAACCCAAAAGTAGCTTCATGCTGCCAAACTAAGTATCAAGTCAACCCCATAGTCAACCGAAAAGCAGCTTCATGTTGCCAAACCAAGTTTCAAGTTGACCCCATAATCGATGCAAAAACAACTTTAAGCTTTCAGATCAAGGCTCAAAGCCCCAACTTCAAGTCGACCTATAGTCGACCCAAAAATAGCTATAGGCTGCCAACTTAAGGTTTTTCAGCCCAAACTATGTAATCGACTCCACTATCGACCCAGCAAGTAGCTTTTTAGCTAAAACTATGCAATCGATCATGTAGTCAATCAACAAATCAACTCAACACTATAGGGTTAAGAAACTTCAAACTTGACTAAGAATAGTGAAACTTGAGTATAAAGTTGAGGTAAATTTTAAAAATAGATTGTTGAACGTAGTTCGACGAGACCATGTGTATCTCTCAACAATAACCTAAATCAATGATAAAGTTGTTAGTTTTCTTGTTAATTAACATGGTTATCGACCTATCAACCACACAATTGCGATGAGATAGTTGCATTCGATAAGAAAATTGCAAATTGACTAGATACACATTGACCAAAATCAAAGTAATATTTCATTAAATGAAATATATATATTATAAAGGAAAGCTACTTTTCATAAAAAAAAAATAGAGAGAGTAGGAATTTCAATTTTGGCTCGACCTAGCACCCTTCGATTAACTTGCCTGGGCACCATCCTATGTGTCTTAGTTAGGCTTGGGCATTACTAATACAAGGGGTAAAACTACTCACGTTGGCTGTGAGGGTCCTGTAACGTCGCCCATAAAGTCAATTAAGCGCAACACGTACTAGGCGACATCAACCTGCCTATCCTTAAGTTAGAAGGCAAAGTCCTTAGCAAAGGCAAATTCCCTCACTAGATTAGCTAACCTACTCTTGACCTCAGCCTACTTCTGCTGAGCTTCAGTCATGGGCTTAATGAGAGCATTTGTTGCAGTATCTCATTCGCCACTTTCATCGACTGTGGCACCTTCAGACTTAGGGTAAGGCTGCAACTTCTCATCTAGAACTAAGCTTATTCTGTCTTTGTCCTAAGCTAGAAGGCATAGCCCAGATGTTTGAGTTGCTTCACTAATTTCTCAAATGCGCCATGGGCATCATTGATTGAGAGAACCATGCTTGCAACCTAGAAAGCCAAGCTGAGCATAAACTGCTCCACCACTTCCCTCTGCATCAAAGGAAGCTATCGAGAGAATACTGCTCGAGCCTCCTCAAGTGCAGTAACACAACCGGCTGATCGACCAGAGGAGTAACTCACTTATATGTCCAGGTGAGCCTTCTTTAGCATAGAGTCCACTTGGCTCTTCTCTTCCACGGCCTCAACCAGTTGTTGGTCTTTCATATAAAGCTATCTCGGAGGTTGATCACCTTCTAGGTCTGTTGGTCGCCTTGCAGTTGGGAAAATTTGAGTTGAACGTTTAAAGCTCCAACTCTCTTCCCTCCCATAATTCTTCATGGTTAGCTAAAGCCAACTCTGACCTGCGGTATAAATGGTACTCAAGCTAGCTCACCTAAAATAGAGATTATCATTAAATAGTGTAATTAGCTAAAGGTAGAATTCGATGAGAAAATAATCGACCTCACACTTACCATATTGAAAAGATAGGCTAGAGCCTTTAGTGCACTAACTTGGTGAAAGCCCATGAACTTCCGCTGGTCGGCGGTAAAGAGCCCATCCATTATGCATTTGAGTGTACCAGCTCCCATCATCCTTGATGAAATGATCGAGCTTGAATTTCTCATCTCTATGGTGGGGTCAGTTCTAAACCGAGGTGATGGTAGCTTGGGTATGTGAAACATGACTCCATCGACAAGCTTGCCAAAGAGGTCATAGTCGGTGGCCGCTTTCTGTTTACCTTTATTGCCCATTGTCCTTTTAAGCGTAGAACCTTAATGCTCGGCCATATATCTCTTATCTTGACTTGTGGGGCTACCTTAAATATTCTTCGCTAATTGAGTGGGTTGGGGTGCTTGCTCAATCTACAATATGGTGGCGGTTGAAGGTGTTGTCTTCACCATAGAAGCTATCTCTCATCGAGTGGCTGCTTGATGATACTCATTATTTCTTTAGGCCTTGGCCAATGCCTCTTGTTGACCATGAGCAATGATCTCTTCTCGATCTGCCAACAAAGGATAAAATAAAGAGCAATTAGAACCAAGCAGAAAGATATGAAAATATATAATTATCATAGTTGATAAAGATTCAGCTCGGTTGGCGACAAGCTAGCCAATACCAGACAACTCTCCTCAATTAGAACCAAGGCCTCAATCTAGCTAAACTTGATCAGGTCCTAAATAAAAGTGTTGGGCTAGCTCGGCATTTGGTTCCTCGACATCTCAATGTGTCCCCTTCACTACCCTCTCAGAATATTAAACTCATTAGGCCCTCAAGCATATAGATAATATTTTTTCCACTCTTGGCCATAAGATGAGGAGGGGGTTACTAGGAATATTTAACTCAGGTACGCCGTTAGGTAATAAAACCCAAGCTCTTCAGTGCTACCTAACTTTCGAGATATAGGCAGGTGGAACAGGTTTGAAAAATTGACAAAAGAAGTTAGCTGGCCAAATAAATGTATCAGCACAACAAAATTATATATAGTGGTGAAGCAATTTGGCAGGAGTTGTGTTATACAAACTTTGAGACCCCCTAGGAGGTTAACTATTGCAGGTGCTAGAGAAAACCTCAAGCTATATCTAAACCCCTCCTCGAACACCATTATACACCCCCTCAGAGGCCGATGCATCCTACCTCGTGGCCCAGGTACAAGGAGTTCATACTCTTCTAGAATATGGTATATTTCTCTAATTTAAACTAAGTCAGTGGGGGTGATTTTGAAAACTATCTCACTGTAATGGTTAGGGGTAAATAATCAACCATGCGATACTAGCACTCACTTGGGCTAGCCTTATCCCTAGAAATAACTCTCTCAATACTCGAGTTGCTGGAGGTCGAGCTATCGCTCGACAATCTGTCAGATATACTCTCAAATGCGCTCTTACCCCCAACTTCTCCAAGGAAGTGTGCACTCTAAGACTTAGTGTCCTTGCTATCCGATAAACTCGACATCTTTAAAAAGAAAATGAAGGAAAATAGAAATTCAAAAACGAACTTATGATTTTTCACTGGAAAGCTCTAAAATACAGAAAGGGTAAAGGGTTTTGAATGCAAGAATTGACCAGACTAGATTCAGTAAAAGTGTAAAATGAATATTTCTACCCCACCTATTTACAAGCATTCGGACGCGGGAACCCAATGACAGTAATAATTGCATAGCTGTCTCTTGGCGCTTTGTATAAGTTAATGTAACAGATGCATTAAATGCACAAAATCTTGGTCGAGTATTCAAAAATCCCGATCAAGAATTCAAAAACCTTGGTTGAAAGCACGTAACTATTATTTAATTAGTTACTCTTTGCTCCTTCCTATCGACAAGCTCGATCAAGATCACAAGTGGAGGGGACTCATGATATAGGATAGCCCAATAGGCCCAGCCTAATAAGCTATTAACTCCAGAGAAGGTTTTCAGGCCCACTTAGTATCTGACGCCCAGCTACACCTCTGGGCCCAACTAGACTAAGTTACTCAATCACAACTTCCTGATTGAACTGATAGTTCTCGACCCTACTTGATATGAGGCTTCAAGCCGCCTAGTTCGTTTAACCATCTCCCTGGTTGACCATCGTTGGCCAGAGTGCTCACTTCGGTGCCGAATCATATTCTTGTCACATTTAATGCTTTGACAGTCAACATGCCTCCACATTAATGGTGCATGCCACCCCAGTATTGCCTTTGCCACCAACTCTATTAGGAGGCACACTCCCAGAGTACTATTCACCATGAAAAACAGGAGATGATGCCACCTGAAATAGTATTAGGATGGTAAATGACCAACAACTTCCAAGCAAGGACAAGAGCCATCTACACTTGATAGGGGTATCTTGGATGTATTTTACCTACCTAGAGAAGGCTATAAACACTTCCAAGTCTATCATATACACTATACGCTTTTACTCTACTGTTCACTTATTTCACTCGACCAATACTAACTTGAGTGTCAGAGTGCCTTAGCCAGGGCCATCTTGACCAGTCTAAGTTTGCTATTGATTGCAGATCTCAACTTAAAAAAGATCTTACTGTTGGATTATTTGACCTCTTTGGTTGAATTAACCTAAACACAACCTAATTCACTGAAACAGCTTTCAACCTCATCATATAGATATAACAAACACAATATTTTATTATTTATATAGGTGTTACGTAAATTGTATACTTTCATGTTACAAGAATATGTAAAAAATAAAATTTTATATTTGTGATCGTTTATTGACTGAAAAATGCGGTCATTAATTAGCAATGACTATATCAATGATCGAAAGAAAATTTGGTCATAAATTAATGACTGAAAAATAATTTGATCATTAATTAGTGATTGAATTAGTGATGTTTTATATGGTCACTAATATTAGTGACCTGAAAAAGAGTTTGGCCACTAGTGACCGCTTTGTGTGGTCACTGATACAATGCGGTCACTAATATTAGTGATTGAAAAAAGAGTTTGGTCATTAATTAGTGATCGAATTAGTGACCCTTTTCTGTGATCACTAAAACTAATCAATCACTATTTTTTTTAAAATATTATATTTAAATTGATCACTAATTAGTCAGTAAGCTATCACTAATTGGTCCCTGATTAGTGATTGCTCAATTGATCTCCAAAATTTGGTAACTAAAGTTCAATTTTTTTGTAGTGATTGAATTGAAAAACTTATTGGTTCATGATTTACTGGTTTAACTTTGATCTAATGTTTGTACATGACTTGAGCCTGTAACATTTTACTTGAAAATATATGATTTTATCATCAAACTATCCATTAAATATTCATTATAAATATTAAAAATTATTATTATATTTTTATATTTTAAAAGATACTTTCTCAATTACTTAAATATACACTCAAAATTATTATATTAAATATTACATTTGAAAAAGTTTGAGACATTAAATATAGAGATAGAAAATATTCAAAAAAATAATGTATAGGTGAGGAGAAAAAATAGGCAAAAACTTAAACTTTTTATATTTCTTGAAAAATATGATTGATTTAGTTGATACATTAAAATTATATTAAATAGCTAATTTTAATACATTATGATAAGATATAAAATTATGTATTTTACAATTATTAATAACTATATATACTTTATCTTATTTTGTGTGACATTTATTTCACATAATACTATAACTAAATTATGAGTTACATATATTTTTTCAAAAGAAAGTAGTATTGCTAGTTAAATACTTTTAACATATAATTGTGTTAGAAATTTTAATAAAATTACATTGTGTTATTAATCAATTACCACTAAATATTATAGTGGCATTTTTTTATTACTATCACTATATTATTTTAATATGTCACCATAATGTAAAATGACATTAAATTAGCGACTAAATAATTTGCAGTATTTTTCATAAATGATACCATAGATAAATATGAGTGGCATTGTTTTTAAGAAAAATTAGTGGCACTACTTAAATTCTTTGCAAATACATTTATATTGGCATTTTAAATCAAATATCACTATTTTTTGATCACTTATTAATTAAATGTCATTAAATATTATATTACAACGACATATTTCAACAATTACCATAATATTACTCCTGTATGTTATTGCACTACGTAACGTCACTAAGTTAATGCCACTAATATTTTGTGGCATTTTTTGTATGTGACCCATAAATAACTATGGGTGACATTTTTTAAGAAAAATTAGTGGCATTAGTTAAACGCCTTCAAATTATATTTTTGTTGGTATTTTAATCAAATGTCTCTATTTTATGTGTCATCTAAGAATTAAATGTCACTAAATATTTTAGTGATATTTTTTTTACTATAATTATATTATTTTCGTGTATTATTACAAAATAAATGCCATTATGTTAGTGCTACTAAATATTTTACAACATATTTCCTCAAATGACACTATACTAGTGGCATTTTTTTAAAAAATATTAATGACACTAATTAAATATCTTTGAAATATATTTATCTTAATCTTTTTAATCAACTATTACTATTTTATTTATTATTTAATAATTAAATACCATCAAATACTAAATTATAATAACATTCTTTCACAATTATCATCATACTATTTTTTATATCATTATATTATAAAATATCATTGAATTGGTGCAGCTAAATATCAACTTTGTTGTAGTGTACTAAATATCATACAAAGTTCTTTTAAATCATATATGTAAAGGTACAGGTGAGATGACGTTCATTAAATTGCAGTACACAGAGCCATGATTTGACGTTTCGAAGGTAGATGTAATTTTAGTGGAATTCAATTTACCTATCAAAAAAAAATAAAAAAAATAGTGGAATTCAAATCTTGGTTTTAGTGACATACTAAAATTACTCTCAAGTTAAGCCAACTCAAAAGCAAAACCAATTTTTTTTTAATTTTTTGTGCTGACGTCAATAAATTAAATTAATTTTACTAATGATTGTAAATTAAAGGAGGTGGATGTAA
This sequence comes from Jacaranda copaia, assembly GCA_014898725.1. Taxonomy (NCBI): domain Eukaryota; kingdom Viridiplantae; phylum Streptophyta; class Magnoliopsida; order Lamiales; family Bignoniaceae; genus Jacaranda; species Jacaranda copaia. The sequence continues at coordinate 1,473,746 of JACGDI010000656.1, read as the reverse complement.
TTTCGAAACCTGGGCCGATGTGCCTATATTCAATCCAAATCTTAGAGAAGAGAATTATAATAATTCAGTTTTTGATGCCTCTTACCGTTTTGACTGTTTTACATCCTTCATCACGTTACTTAATAATTACTAGATTTACATGGACGCATGCTTATAATTATGTAATACAGAACAGTGGAAGCATTCGGAGACAAAAACCATGAAATCACAATTGACATACTCCAGGAAAACGGACAATGATGAAGAGCATGGCAGATATATCAATTAGCTAGCTAGCTAGCCAGAGAAAGATCCATTGTCATCAAAGAATAGGTTAAGTTAAAGAAAATAAAAGGACACACACGAAACGAAAAAGACTAGTCCTAATCAAAGTTTTGAGACTGATGACAACCAAAGAAGATCCCAATTAATCTTTTTCACTAACTACGCATTGGCCCACAGCTTTAAACGCGTGATTTTTAAAATAACAATATACTTTGAGTAATCCCCACATAACCATGATTTTCTATAAAGGTGACCAATTAACAAATATATTCAATTTTGGATTTCATTAATTATTTGTCCAATCAATTACTTAATCAAAAGTATCCTCTACAAATATTTGCAATTAGTTGTTAGTTAAAATTAAAGCAATGAAAAGCTAGTAACCAATAATTTGTTCCCATATGAGTTTTGGAACAGATTTAAGTGAGCGACGTGAACTTTCTTACTACTCAAATCTGTTGAAATTAAGAAATTTTTGTATATATTTCTCATAAACTGGTACCCAAAGTTTAAATCAATAAAAAACTTAATAATCTTAAACTAGTTACTGTGCTAGACACAGCAGTGATAATAAAGAAATTTGTTTTAGATTTTATCGATCTTAGCGATAACATGATTTCAGACAAAAGAAAACGTAGGAGAAGAAGTCGTGAATCTTCCTTATTGTTGATGACACACCATCATCGAGATTAATCCGACATGCATCGTCACTTGGAATCCTTGTCATGCTTCCCTCGAGATTTTGGCATGAGACGTTTGATTAGCTGTTCTGAAATTGTGGAGTTGGGGCAAGTTGGTGCCATAGAGATGGAGGCTGGGGACTCAACAACATTTTCTACTTCACTACTATTATTATTATCACATTTTCTTTTCTTGATGAAGTCGATGATTTCTCCATTCTCATTCACCACTAACATCTTGCATGGGATCTTCTCTGCATAGTACTCTATATACTTCCTATCATGGTACGTGCACTAAATGGGGTAAAAATGCTACTACACAGAGTTTTTATGCAGCACCCACTCTTAACACTATTCTTGATGGGTGAAATGTATTGTGTCAAAGCAGTTTAAATGTATTTGATCAATATTTCTCAAATTTCATGCAACTTTTGCTTGGCTATTGTTCAGCTTCATTGATAATATATATGTATATATATATATATATATATAAAAGCAAATGGGTGGGTTTGGTCATTATGAATTGGATTCAAAATGGGTCTATATTTATGAGTTGACAATGGATTTGGTTGAATATGGGCAAGTCCAATACAAAAAAGAAAAAAAAATTGTATACTTTTTGCTAAATACACCGAAATATTATTTTATTAAACTGTAATATTTTTATCTTTATTTGATGCATGTTAATTAATTATTATCAAATTCTTGTTAATCACATAATATCAAATCAAATTATGTAAAGCTATAATTTACTTATTATTTTATAATATGTATATTTTTATCTTTTAACACAAAGTAACAATCTTGCTCAATGAATAAAACATACCTATTTAAAATATTTTAAATTTTTAGTACAAAATATTTAAAATGGTACCCAACAAATATTTACTATTCTAGTCGTACTTTTTTTTTTTGTTTTTAACTTTTTATATTTAGTCAATATTTGCAAAATATTGCTTATTTTATTTTTAGTTTTTTCAATTTAGTCTATTATCGTTTATCACAATGATTAAATTCAAATTCGATTCGACATAAAAGCATTACTATCAATTTAAAATAATTAAAATATGCATATATCTTGAAAAATATGTCTTTTTAAGAATAAAAAATATAAACTATTTAAATTTAAATTCTTATATCTATCTAAATTATTAATTTTAAATTTTTTATAAAAAATTGGAGTTCATAAGCCTAATAATGATATCATCAATTTTTAGATCATAATCTCAAGTAAAAAGTTACTTGATTAATTCATTCGGATTAAGTTAATAAATTAATATTTTAAGATTAAATGAGGTGCAGAAATGGCAAATGATTAATCGCACTATAAGAAAAATGGCCTTTAATGGCACTAAATTAGTGACACTTTATAAAGTAATGTCACATAAAATAATATGGCGACAATTACAAAAAGTATCAATATAAAATAATATTTAGTGGCATTTGATAATTGACTGACAAATAAAATTGTGACATTTGATTGAAAATGCCACCATAAATGTGTTTTAAAGGCACCTAATTTGTGTCACTAATTATTTTTCTTAAAATATTACTTATAGTTGGTTATAATGTCATTTGAAAAAAATATCATAAAATATCTAGTGACATTCACTTGGTGGCATTTTACAACGCAATGACATGTACTACTATTATGGTGATATTTGTTCGAAAATGACACTGAAGGTAATATTTTATGGCATTTAACTAATAAATGTCAAATAAAATAATGGCATTTGATTGAACATGGTACTATAAATGGGTTTTAAAGGCATTTAACTAAGTTTCATCAATGGTTATTAAAAATGGCACTTATATCAGGTTATAGTGTCATTTACAGAAAATACCAATATATATTTATTTACACTAATTTAATAAAATTTTACAATATAGTCACATAATAAAACAATATGATTGATATGGGATAGCCCAGCAGGCCCTACTACAAATAAGACAGCCCACAAGGCCCAACGTGATACGGTATAATC
>JACGDI010000656.1:1435831-1456283 GCA_014898725.1 Jacaranda copaia | reverse complement strand
AATTAAAAGATTGCAAGATAGAAAAGAAAGATACCTTCTATTATGTAATCTCAAAAAATAATAAATGTAGCATGGTTTATTAAAAAAACAAAAGAGCAAAAAAATTCTAAATAAATTTCAAGTGAAAGGACTCAAGTTTTTCAATTCTTCTTTAATAGCCTCCAAGTGTTTCATCGAAGTCTGCAAATTTTCAACCACTTTATTACTCAATGAAGGATTATTCTTAATAGCAGCACTTTCCTCTTTAATCTCACGAATTTTAGCTTGTGCACTTTGAAGAAGTTGCTGTTGGCGTTTTAATAATGAAGTTAAGTTCTTCTTGCGTTCCTTCAATTTTCCAAGCTCATTCCCAACACATTCCAACTCTTTTTGGGTGGATTGAATTTGGTTCATTTCTTTGCTTTATCTAGTTTGAGCATTATGGAGATGACTTTTTACCTCATTTAATTATTGTGCAAGAGTTTCATTGGATGATTTTTTAAAAGATACTGACTTTGCCTCATCATAAGCAGTAGCCTTGTCATAAAGTACTTGCAACTTGCAACAATTCTTCCACATTGGAGATATTAAATTTGTTAAAGCCCCTCATTGATTCAAGCACAAATTGAACACTATCCTTGATAGATGAGATTGAATCAAGTGGATTATTTGCTATTCTCTTGCGAAGGTCATCCCACAACATTTGAAGATACTCTTTTTGATGATTAAGTACAAATTTCTCACATTCAAACACTGAAACTGGAGCACAAGGAGATGGTTGTTTAGCTTTCATATTATGGAGTGCCTCATTTTGCATGGTTATGTCAATTGGAGTGTTCATGGCCAAGAAGTTAGGTCCCATGATTGATCCTTAGCTACCTTGGGGTGTCTCATCTTCATCAACATTAAGAATTTCATTTTCCAGCTAAAATGTTGCATGATTTGAGTGAGTAAACGACCAAAATGGGGCTTATTTTTTTTAAAAAAAACGAAGATGGATGAAAGAAAATAACCTCTTTGGCAGAGTTCTCTGTTGGCAAAGAATCACTTGGCTTTGGAGATTTAGGGCCCTTTTTATGCCTTTTTCAATGACGATCTGCATTACTACTACTGCTTGTTTCTAAAGGATAAGGATTTCTTCTCTTTTCTTTTGGAGGCTCAATGTCTTCTATGTTAGAAGAATTTTGAATAATTGGAGCAGAAGGCCTATCCCCTTTATCATGATCTTTGTCTTTAGAGGAAACTTTGATTGACTTCAAGTTGATCAATTGGGTAATATTTTCATCAAAGTAATCTCCATGAATTTTAGTCCACCACTTCTTGTAAGCATTCGAAGAGAATTTTTTTTTTTGTATTTGGGGGCACATAAGGAAGCCATGCTGTAGACATAGAATTATGCAAAGTGCATAAGCGCCAATAGTGAAGTCCTTCATCTAAATTGATTGTGTGAATATCATGAGCAAGAATTCTGAGAACTTCTTGATAATATCCAAATTGACGACTGAAGCGATGGGGACTATAAGGTTCAATAATAAAGTAGTCTCCTTGCCGCAAAGGAAGATAATTTGAGTGGATAGCAATGAAGTATTTTTTCTCCAATTCTCTAGCTCTGTCGTCATTAATATATGGAAGCCCTTTGTCTTTGGTGATCATGGTACAAGTCCAGAAAATAAAATCCCCTTTGTGAATTCTCCTACGGGCCTCTTTTGAATCATAATATTTTCAGCCTCCTTCACCGAAATAAATTGCCATTTTTAGGCCACATATTCTTTGCCAAACTTGATAAACTTGATCATGTGTTTTGAAGTAATGCGCCAATCAAGCATAGACAAAGTAGATGGGAAAAGAAGAATGGACATGACTCGGCCTCGGGGAACTTGAAATTTTATTCAAACCATTGTAGATGCTAGCTAAAATTGGAATAGCAAGACTTACCTTCCTACCGGTAGCCATGATGCATGCTATCTTGAAAGCGCTAGGACATATTGAATTGACATCATTGGTAGTAAGAACAAACGAACAAAGCCAACAAGCCAAAAATGCTGCCAAATAGGCTTCTTCTCTCAATTTCCTAGGAATTCCAAGTTTTAAAAATAATGCCTCCTCTAGGGTAGACTATTCTCCATGAATGCCAAAATCACTAAGAGGATTATAAGTTGATTTGGGCTGGATTATTTTGTTTTTCCTTGCGTGGTGGCGGTTGATGATATTTTATGACTTTCTAGGACCAATACTTCACCCATTCCTCTATAGTAACTTGAGAAAGTTGACCTCCATGGACACCCCTTTGAAGTAAATGATAAGTTTGAAATAAGTATTTGCAAGAATTGGGAATAAATTTACTTCCTATTTCATCAACTCCAATAAGCTCTTTGGCACAAGGAATCACTTCATCATAAGAAATTCCCATCATAGGGAGGCTTGCAAGGTTGTGCAAATCCCACAGCGATATGGACAATTCTCCAAAGGAAGTAAAAAGAGTGCTTGTAAGTGAATACCATGCCTCACAAAATGCTTTGATAATCTCAGGGTTTCAATCATATGTGAATAATGAAGCATACACTGGATCATATAATTTTGCGGCAATCAACTTGTGTTTACATCGGCTAAGGACATCTTCAGTCCACTTCCAGTATCCTTTGATATAATAGAATTCACCATTAAATTGAAGGGTTTCTCCCCATCTAGCTTTTCCCTCAATAATGCTACGACTCAATGTTGGCAAAGGAATTGAATCATTTGATTGTTGATGATGAATTAATTCATTTGGAGGACAATGATGAGTTACCCTTAAAGCCCACACATTGGAAGTTTTGATCTCCCGGTACCACTCCTCAATATGAAGTGAATTGGTTAGTCATGGCCACTTTGTTGCGTATCTATTGATAAGTGGATTATAAGTAGTCAAAAGTATGCCTTTCTCCATGGGTTGATTCTCTTCATCAAGGATAATTAAGTGTTGTATTTCAGCGCCAGTTGAAACATCCTTAAAGTAAACCATGGTGCAATCTGCAAAGACACGAGAAAAGTTAATCAAATTGTTGAGAAAAGAAAGGAAAAAAAAGGGATGTTATTTAAAGAAGATTGTTGTGAAGAATTATTATGTTTAATGCTCATGTGAATTAATGGGAAATTAAGTTAATGGGGGAACTCATAACAATGCTGAAATAATAGAGAATATTCATAAAAGCATTTTATCAAACATGAAGAATGCATGGGCTGTGGGAGAAAGAATAATAAAAATTAAGAAGTGATCAAATCCATCAATTTCATAGAGCAAATACCTAGCAGTCAAGAACAAATTCTCAATAGTTTAACAAAGTAAATTTTAGCAATCGACAGAGCAATTTCTTGATGTGTTTGTTGTATGATCAAGACAATTTGTAGGCATACATTGCAGAAATAGTGTTTGAATAGGACTTATACTCTTAATTTATCCGTATCTCAATCTCACTGAGAATTGAGTTTTATAGGGAACAAATACAATTTTATTAAAAGAAAAGAGAAAGGGATGAAAAGAGTTTAAACTTTGCTAATATTGCTCGCTGCCCAAATTGCTTGTTGCTAATATAGCTTACTGCCAGAAGAGCCCCAGTTGCTTAAATCACGTGCCGACGTGATTTAGAATTAAAAATCATAAAGGAACGACTTGGTGGATTTGGAATTGGAGAATTAACTGTGAGGACTTTGATTTGAATTTTGGGACACGACTTTGCAGCATATGTCCTTAGCTTTTGATTGAAAAAGGAAAAAGAATGGTCATGTGGGCCGCTTATATTATATATATATATATATATATATATGATGCTGCTGTGAGCTTTCCATATGAAGGAGTGATGGGCTTTTCATGTCAATTTTGTTATGGATTTTTATTTGACCCACATAAGTCATTAAATACACATATATATGTTCTCATATATTTTAAGTTTCGTTATTTTTGGGATTGATTTGCATTTCTTCGTCAAACTTTGAAGTGGGGGCATTTGTAAACATATTAAATTTTAACCAATTGAGAAGTGACATGTGTAAAATAATATATTAAATATTAATTTAAAAATTTTTATTTAAATTTTGGGATATATTAAATTTAATTTCAAAAGATAAATAGTTAATTTTAATTAATAATTTAGTTTTTATTTTGTATTTAAATCAAACATTGACACATGTCAAAAATGAAGTGTCTGTATTTATAGACCAATCAAATCAAAGATATTTGATATTATCAAATCAAATATATCCCAAATTATCTTTTTATATCTAATATTATCTCATCAAAGAGATAGCCATTGAAGGATTCGAGTCAATCAATAAGTTTTCCTTCGAGCACTTGTATAAAGGAGTGATTCCAATTTATTTGACACAACACAAAATTTTAGCAGATGAGAGAAACTTGGAAAGAGTCCAGCAATTCTCTCAACCAAATTCAAGGAGATCCCTGACGTTCAAGGCGTTCTTTGTGGAACTCATATATTTTTTGCATTTGATTCGAGGTCAATGTGCGAAGCACTTGAATTGGCGTTATTTTTAGGAGATCCATGATGTTTAAGACATTCTTCATGGAACTCATATATTTCTAGCGTTTGATTCAAAATTAGGGGCAAAACCCTCGAGTTGGCGTTATTTTTATTCAAGTCAAATTTAAGGGAGATCCATGGCGTTTAAGGCATTTTTTGCGGAACTCATTAAATTTAAGATTATATTTGGAAGGAAAGAATTAGAGAATTAGATTATAAATAGAATCTACAATTGATTGATTGATTGATTAACTTTGAATTTATTTGCACAATTTTTCTTATTTTGTAATTTTGATTTTTGCAGACATGAAAATTTATTGTTACAATGCTCTTTTCCTAATATTAAACTATAATTCAATCAGAAGAAAATCAAAGAAAATAAACCCTAAAAGACAAATTCAATCAAAAGAAAATCAAAGAAAGCTCGTTGAGATCAAATTAACCTTAATAATTTTAAGTAATTAAAAACAAAACAAAACACAAAAATCCTAACAGTTTCGCATTCCATCCGAAATAGATAAAGGAAACCACCTAGAATTTAGAAAAATTGCACTAACCAACAAACACATGCCTAAACACATCACACACATGTTTACAATTTAGCTCCATGGCAACCACAACATAAACATATCCACAATTCAAGACTAGAAACAAAAAAAGAAAACAGAAAGAATTGTTTTCCAACGTAGACTGGTCCTACTATGCTGCCCATTCGATGAGCATATGAAATCCACAATTTAAGATTGTTTTACTATTTTGCTCCTAATATCTCACAATGAAGTTTTTTTTTCCTGATTTTCTTCTGATTGAATTCATCTCTTAGAGTTAATTTTCTCTATTTTTTTTTCTAATTGAATTAGGATTTAATATTAAAAAAAAGAGGAGTTTTAATTACTTAAAATTAATAAGGTTAATTTAGTCATTGAATATTAGAAGAGTAAAATTTTTCATAATTTAATTTTAAAAGAAGATGATTCTTTATAAGAACTAAGAAAAAACTATGATTTTTTAATTTATGATAGTTTAAATGTGATGATCAAATTCAATTTATATGAATGATTAAAAAATGAGTACATGATAAATTAGAAACATGGGTAAGGACCTAGAAAACCCCGACAAATGTGGCATTCTAGAGTAATTTCAACTTATGTGTGACAATGACATCAGCATGATCAATCCCAATATTAAAGAAAATCAATGGCAAAAATGAATAGTTGTTAAGCTGTTAATTCAAGTGTCATCATGAGACTGCGTAATCAGCTTTATCTATGATAAGGTTTTCAATAAAACTGGACCTACATAAAGAAACCATAATTCAAGGTGTAATCATTCCACTCATAATTTAATTAATGAAACTCATACTTTTTTGAGAATCTTTTACATCCATCATCAATATTTTAAAAAAGAAAAACAAAAATTGACAAAAAATAACATCTCAAGTGGTTTGTGATCAAATAATATAAATTTTTCACATAATACAGAAGATTAGAAATTTAAGTTCGAATGAACCCTTAATGTGTGTGTATAAAAAAAAATTGGTAAAAACTAATCCTTTTAATTAATTTAATAATTATTATAATGGATTGGATATGTTGGCCTCCCATGCTTTAGGCAGCATCGTATGATGGATTAGATTATTCATTTAATTAATTTCACACTTGTAGTACAGATAGTTGGCAATATATTTTAATTTTAATTTCCAGTGTAGCAAAGGGAACAATAATATGAATTGGGGCGGGTTCATTCCCTTACTTCTTTGGAAAGTAAGACCGACAAGAGCGCGGCATTCACCAACCATGATTCAACTTATTTAATTATATTATTATTCAACATATAATTTAAGTACATGTGGTGTACTCAAAAATAAAAAAAGAGTTATCTCTCTCTCGCTCTCTCTCGCTCTCTCTCACACACACACACAGAGTATTATCATGAATGAAGTATATATGGCTGCTGTTATTGTGGCTGGGTGTGCATGTGGTGATGTGGGGTTTTATATAAATACGTATATATGTAAATATATATTTAATAAATATATAAATACATTTATTTATTTTTATTTTTTTTAGATATGATTAATAATTTGAATTATTATTTTTTCGCAAAATATCATTTGTTGATATTTTAGACAAAATTGATATTTCAACAGCAAAAAATTCAAAACCAACTGCGTTATCCGTACCTGTGGATGACACTAAGGAATGGAGGGAGCAATTTGTTTCTTTTTTAATAATATAAGGACTAAGGAGCTGCTACCATTTTTTAATATTATTTTTGGCTTTTTCTATTTCCACATGCGATAAAATCGAATTTGCCCTTAAATTCCTTCAATTAATTTAATGATTATTGTAATGGATTGATATGTTAGCCTCTCATGCTTTAGACAGCATCGTAGTATATATTAAATTTATTCATGTAACTTCCTTAGCTGTACTACACATAGCTGGGAATATATTTCAATTTTGAGTTGGGTGGGATTATTCCCTCACTTCTTTGCAGAGTAAGACCGACAAGAGCGCGAAATTCTTCAACTTATTTAATTAAGTTGCATGTATATTGTAATTTAATTCGAAAAGTTAATTAATTTAATGAGTACTGAATCTTATATATATTGATATAACATGTCTGTCATAATTATTTGTTTTTTTTTCTATTTTTTAATATAAAAATCTACTTTATTATATTTACGTCATTCGAGAACACCAATTAATTTTTAGTATTATTGTGAATGAAGTATATGTGGTGTATTCGAACATAAAAAATAGCTTTTCTTGTGTTTTAGTTGATGTGTATCTCATTCAACTTTCGTTTCTTTATTGATTAATTAATAGAGGGGTTTCTCTATTACCATAAGATTAATAGTCTCTATTACAAAGGGTTATACATATTTTTTTACTTGAATATTTGATTAGGTATTCAATATTGAATTTGTACTTTTAAGCTAAGTATTGAATACCAAACTTGATCAATTACTAATTTTCCAATTTGTTAAATTCAATATGAGTTTGGAAATGAACATCCATCCTCAATTACAATTCTTATAGCCCAATGGCTTGTAATCCAAGTGGTATTCGTTTTTTTTTTATTAAATGAGAGGTATTGTGTTTTACTCGTAATGGGCGCATTGTACACTTTATGTGTATTGTGTATAGTTTATACTTTAATTGTTTAATTTGAAAATATGAATATATTGTTTTGTTGAAAGAATGACATTTTATTATTTGTAATGCTCTCTTTCTAAAAAAAAAAAAAAATTACAATTCTTATACAATAGCACAAGGGATACTGAAATTTCTCTCAAAGAAAATCATTCAGTGCTTAAATCAAAATACAAGTTTTTTTCTTTATTATTTTGAGTAAAAAGTAAATTGGACTTATAACTAAAGAATGTATCCCTCATTAGATTTGAATGCATATTTATATTCTCATAGTACTTAGGGTTTGTATGGTTGTACTTCGAATATTTTGGGAGAAAATATTTTGACAGAATTTATTTTAGCTAGTGGATATATTAGAGGAATATGATTTTTGTTTATTTTTGTTTTAGAAGACTATTGGAGAATGTTTTCGGGTGAAATAGTTTGCTTAGAAGCGATTTCAGAAGAAATAAATTTTATTGTAGACGTCACATCAGTTACTTTTTAGTTAGATTAAAGGGATGGAATTGATTTTTTTTTTTTTTTGTAATTGTTTATGCATTTGTGTAGTTCTAGTAATTAATGTGTATATAAATATATATAGTGTTTTGAGGAGGGCACTTTGTAGTTTTTTAGTTTTTTGGGTTGTAGGATTAGAGAATATACCATATGGTTTGGAGTTATTTTGAGAGTTGGAAAACACACTAGAATAATACATATAAGGGGAGGCCTTAATATCTTCTAGAACTCATGTTTTAAAGGAAATAAAATTTTAGTACAAGCTATTTTCTTACTCATATAACTTTTGATGATGCAGTTTTTGGTGAGAGTTTTGGTATATGAAAGCTACTCCTTAATTGTTTTCAAAGTGTGAAGTCAATGATCGAGCAAGGAACATGGTGTCAAAGCTACAATCACAGTTAAGCACATTAGGCTTGTTAAGGTAGTCCTTGTTTAAGAACCTTCAATTTTTAAGTATGAATAGGCAAAAGTGTACAATAAGGTCGGGTGGAAGCTAGGAGAGTAAAGAATAAAATAATATACACCTATAGCAATTTTGGAGAAAACATTTATAATAGTTTGAAGTATACCAAAATTTAAGGAGCTATTCATCGAGAAAATGCAGCAACTTGGAACTTGTTGTATACAAATTATTCATTTTTGAAAAAGAAAAAGACAAGCAAAACTAAAAAATATATAAAAAAAAGTAGTGCAATTTTGATTTAATTCCCTAATTCATCTCCTTTGATGTCCTTCAATTTGGGTCTTGAAAGCTTGTGTTTGGTAGAAGAAATCATGACAACTTGATATTTCAATGACTAATTTTAGGAATTTGATAGATCGTGATAAAAAGCATCTCTTGATCAACTTTCCATTTTGGGTATATGGGAAAAAATTATTTGACCGCCCAATAAAAAATGGAATAAGCAAAAGACTTCCATGTGAAATATAAATAAATAAATAAATAAATCTCTTTGTCATTTTATAAATCATGCAACACACGCCTTTGAAGAGGTGGTGTAATACAAGAGCGTATAAAATGTGCGTATTTAAGAATTTTTTAAGTAGAAAAAAATTATTATACCCCTAATATCAACTGCTAGATTTTTTTAAAGGAATCAACAGTTTGGATTGAATCATATATATAAAAAATACATAAAGCATATTTTATTTATAAATAAATATATTTTATTATATAGTGTATATTTTTTACATATATTAAAAAAAACTAAATCTTCCACCCCCACCCACCCTACCCCATTAGCCTACATGGCTTGGCCATGGATGCCATAGCCATGGCAAGACAGCCAACCATGCCTGTCGGGAAAAACGACAGACCATGGCTAGCTTTCAAAAATGACGGCCATGGCCACCATCTGAAAGGGACAGCTGGCTATGGCTAGCCTTGAAAAAAGGTAGCCATGGCTGTCATGAAACAAAATAGCTAGCCATGGCCGCTATTTGAACCAAACAATTGGCCATGGCTAGCTTTAAAAAACAATAGCCATGGTTAGCCTTAAAGAATGACAGCTACGGGTCTTGCCAGAAGCCGTGAATCCCACCAAAATGGTTGTCATGGTGGTTAGAATAGGGTGACAGTAGTGGAGTAGGAGGTTAGTTATATATATATATATAAATATAATTATTTTTAAAAAAATTCAAAGTACCGTCGGCTACCATAGCCATGCAATTGGCCGTGGTGGCCAATAGTTGGACTTAGCTTGGCAAATTTGTGGGCTGCCATGGCAGCTATGAAATGTTTTGGCAAGCCATAGGAATGGGGAGGGGTGGGGATGGGGTGGAGTAGGGTGTGGGAGGGTAAATTTAAAAAAATAAATATAAAAATAATAGATAAAATAGAAGTAAAAAGTGATTTAAATTTTGATTTATTTGAGGGTAATTTTGTCTTTTTAATGGCAAATGAGAAGCAAACATGATAAAAGAGGCAATGTGCATGATTTATAAAGTGAGGGAGAGGTTTTTTTTTCACATAGAGGTCTTTTGCCCATTTCATTTTTAATTGGGGATAAATTGCTATTAATCCTTGTGTATGTCTTTCTTGGGAAAATTCGGATGACTTGATTAAGGATGAAAAATTTGAACTCGAGTGTTCTAAGTTCATGTCATGTTTGAAAATTTGTCCATTTGCTCTAAGAGGCTTGTTGATACTTTCATACTTGGGCGAGTACTTCTTCATCTTCAAAGTGCAAAATTTGAAATTGTGCTGCCATTTGGTCAATAGTATTAGTATCACACTTAAAGTATAAGATTGAAATTTCAAACATAATGAATTTTTAATATGTGTGTATAAATGAAAAAAAAAAAAAAAGTGCCCTATTTATAGTTGAAGTGCCTAGGTTAACTACTAATGTGGCGGAAATTTCATTGCATTTTTGAGATTTCTCATGCATTGTGTGTGTGGACGTTTAAACTTCATAAATGAAAATATTTAATTTTATCATCAATTAAAAATCTTATCTAACCTTGGAACTTAGTTTAAAAATTTAAAAATAATTGAAATATAAAATTGATGAGGAAATATATAGGAAATATATCTAATGGTGCAAGAAATGACATTAGTATATTTATCAATGATAAAGAGGTTGACTAGAGATGGGAGCTTGGATGAGCGTTATATAGGTAGAACCTATCATGAGTTTTAGGGGTCGGAAGGCTGGGACATTCAAAGTATAGATTGGTGTCAGATGCTGTTAGATGATCCTCTGGGTAATAAAGATAGTGGTATTGATAATTGACATTTGGGTTAACTAAAATATTATTTAGTTGGTGTGATCATCATCTTACACCTACACATGTCAACAAATGGATGATTAAGAAGATGATCCCACTCTATGAGTATGGGTTGGGTGGTTTGCTCAACCCACTTAGAAAAGACGTAGATCTTTAGGCATATTTGAGATTTTGGTTAAGTATAAGGGTATTTGGGTATTTTAGAAATTCTTTCCTTATCATCAATCCCTCAACTTACTTATTTATGAGTGGAAACTATAAATGAGGAAGTTGATCTGTGTCATTGATCCTCTACAGTCTCATCATCTAAGCTATTAGATTTCATCACAACTTTCGAGGATTTAGCTTTTATAAATTGATCGTTCCGGTCCTATTTTTGCCTTCCATTTTTTACCTCTTCTTCTAGAGCATCACATCAAAATTCCTACCTCATGACTTATACTCTTTACCTCTTACAAAGGATAGAGCTTAGCAAATGGGTGCCAATTTTATTTTTGGCTATCTCTATTATTTTCTTATTGATTTTACTGCTATCATCTTTTATTTTTTTATTTATTGATTACTATATTTTTTATACCATGACTGATAATTCATCTTCCTCTTCATCAAGTGGCAATGCTTGAAGTTCTCAGTCAAGTTCTTCAACCTTCGACCATCGACCATAGGGGCTAAGGTACTGGTTCTTTAGGACCTCAATTCTTTGTTAATTCCAAGACCTTATCAATCCCTTAAACATTCCCAGCAAAATTGGTCCTAAGGTCTTCACATCTTTATGTAGTAAGTTTTTTTATTCCTAATAGTTATAAAATCATAATGCCATAACTTGGGCAAAAAATGTAACAATCTCTGCCCAATTGCTTAGCTTTTCATATTCTAGTACTAAAAGCTGGATTAATGTTCCCTATACCTAAGCCTGTAGCTTATATTATTAGAACCCTAGGTATTTGTCCAACTTGGTTCCTAACTCTATTCTTAATATTTTGGGTTTTATCATCGTCATGCATTATTTCTGGGTCGAGCCCTCTTTCGTTAATTTTTGGTATCTTTTCCATGTTAAACCTTCCACTCGTAGGGGAGATAAAGGCTTTTACTATGTAATTACCAGAGTTTTAAGTTTCTAACTGACCTCTTGGGCTGAGCTAGCTCTTGGCGCCATATGTAGTTCTTCATAGAAGCTCCCCTACATAACCTTTAGACATTTTCTGTGAGTGGTGGGATGATAAACCAACCTTCTTCTCCTATAAGGAACCTTCTTAGGTCAAAAGTTTCATTGAGGAACATCTAACTACACAGTGGTTTGATTTGAAGACCTCTTTTGTGTAAAGACACTTAAACTAGCCAATCTCTCTCTAGCTAGGCTTCGACCTAAGAGAAATCTTAGTAACTTTTTCATAAAATTATTTTGTCTAATACCTGCATCTTCTAACCTTGTCCTTATCTTTCCCTTTTTTTGCAAATATGATAGCTTTTAAAGTGATAATAACCATCTTATGAAATAAAAGAAGGTCGAAGCTATGATTGCTAAAAAAACATAAGCATGGTGAGAGGACCTTTGCACTTGTAGCTGATGATAGCTTGTGCCCCGTTGCACCTTTCGATGAACTCCCCAATATGCTTGAGCAACAGAGCTTGTGCTTCTAGCTTTTCCCCTCTTAGGTTGGTTCTAGTGACCACTAATAAGACTAAGCATTATTTCGATCCTTTAATCGATCTATTTAAGGAATGGGTCCGACCTACACACCACAAGATGAAACTGTTTCCCATAAAAGGAAAGAAAAAGTTGGGGGGTGAGACTCTACAAGCTAGCAGGGATAGCTATCTAACTCCTTCTAATGGTCGAACTATTCGCCGCCTAAAATAGGGTTGAGCTCCCAATGCTTCCACTAGTCCTGAAGCTATTCCCACCTCTTCTAGTCTACCTATTCCCTTTATTGGTGATGATGCTTTAGTGGGGGCTCATAGATTAACTTAAAGGCTAGAGGTGCTATGCCTTTCTGCATACCAAAATGCCTCTCTTTCGTAACCTACAGTCAATCCTTCTTCTATTTTGACAAGTGATATAGGAGATAGGTCTTATGACTTGTACAATGGCTGCATGTGAGAAATAGATCAAACTATGCTGATGTCCACTCTTTTCAATTTTATCAAAGAGCATCTGGCCTATAATTTGATGCAGGTATTTTTAATTTTAAGAACTCTAATTTATCCTTTATTTCTTTTGCTAACTGGAATCACTTATTTGATCTTATTTATGCTTTGCAGGCTACTACATTTGCATGTGCATTAGCCTTATAGTGTACTTTTTTTTGCAATAATTAAGTGGTCACAAACGCGCAAGTCAATGATTTGAATGTTGAACTAGAAAGGCTTTGAGGTGAGATCTCTACTTTCCCATTGAGACTTGAAGAAAGCATTAGAGCTAAAGATGCGGCCCTCTGAGAGAAAGAGAATAAGATCAAGAGTATGTAGGTAGAGATCACATAACTCAAATTTGACTTGACGAACTCCAAGAGTGCAGTAGCTGACTTGTCCTCTCAGTTGGATGTGAAGAAAGAAAACAGTTCAAGGCAAGTTGAAAGAAAGACTTTGATGATTACCAGAAGTCATCATTCTTCAAAAGTAAACTTCCAGATGCTTGCCACAATGGAGTTCACAACTTTATGCAATCGTAGGTTTTTACATTAGCAGTTAAGCACGAGGCAAGTATAGAAAGGCTTAATAACTTTTAAAAATGCCAATTCAACTTGAAAAGTTGGGTGGGTTGAAAAAAGGCTTTAACATTAACCTTCTCGATCTTAGCAAGACTGAAGACCTTGATGATTATCCAGACGTTGACTTTCTAGATCTATCTAAAGAGGAGTTTGGGTATTCCAAGAGTTGGTCGATCCAAGGGGGGATACATCTAGTACCAACTTAGGATTGGGAACCTTGGGAACATCATCTTAGCTTCCTGGTCCTTAGATTAAGCTTCATGACCATTTTTGTCTAGTTTTGTTATTTTATGTGCCTTGACCAAGTTCTAGACTTAGTGTATGCCAATCAATTGCAAGCTAGTCGAATGGTATACTTATTTATTTTTTGGGTATATATCTTGCTTATATTACGACCTAGCATTAGCCTTGTAAGCTAGTCGTAACCTTGAGAATTTGTATTTTGTGGTCTTTTCTAGACCTTATTTTATGAACGCATTTCCTTTCTCTATTTATCCCCTTTTTCTTTGATCTTCTTTAGATGGTCTTTTTCAGATTTTTTTTCTTTGTTTACATAAGCTCTTTATATTGCTTACATGTTGTCTTTGGCCTTTTCCAAGTTGAGACCTATTTTAATGTAATTTTCATCTCGTAGTTCTAGACCTATCGTTGGACTTGGTCAATTGATTGCAAATTTGTTGGTCATGCTGGTTGGCCCTATGTATTTTATATTCTTCCAAGATTACGACCAAGCTTGGGTTGTCAATTATTTCACATAATCTTTTGGTTATGTGATCTTTCTCATATCTAATTAGTTTAGTTGGTTATCGACCCATTTCCAATCTTCTATGACATGTACCTTCACTTGACCTTTTTGAGGTCTAGTTAATTTGGTCGGTTATTGACCTATTTCTAATCTTCCATGACCTATACGTTTGCTTGACCGTTTCCAGGTTTGGTTAATTTGGTTAGTTATTGATCTATTTCTACTCTTTCTCAAACCGTACTTTTGCCTGCTATCCAACATTGTTAATAAGACAAGAACAAGAAATGGTAGTAACATATATAATTTAAAAGGTAGTTATGTGAAAGAAGTACAAAAATAACTATGAAAATCTAAAACCAGAATGCTTCACACATTTAATTTTTTCAAATTATGTACTCTTTATAGTCGTGGGAGATCCTTCTCGTCGAGCGTCTACAATATGTAAGCTTCATCTTTTTCTACTTTCATGACCTTGAATGGTCTTTCCCAACTGGGGTCTAGCTTATCGACATGCTTGGATACTTGAACTTTTTTTAATACTATATCACCGACCTCCAAACTTCTGGCTTTCACTTTCTTATTGTAGTTATTCGCTATTTGCCTTTTCTACAAAAGAATTCATCATGTTGTTGCCTCTCTCATTTCCTTAACAACATCTAGGTTGAAAGATTGCTCTCTAGCATTATCCTGCAAGTCAAACTTTTGCACCCTAAAAATCTCCATTTCGATCATTGTAGGGATCACTATTTCTACCACATAGACCATGTGGAAAGGCATTTCTTAAATTGAAATTCTCATTATCATCCTATATGCCCATAACACACATGGAAGTTCATCTATCCATGTACTTTTTTTCCTATCCAATGTCTTTCGCAAGTTATCCAAATAGTTTTGTTAGTTTTCTCCATTTAGCCATTGGCTTGGGGAAGCCTAATAGATGTGAAGTTTTGCTGCATCGTTATTTCCTTATACCATTCTATTACTTTCTTTCCTTGGAACTATGTGCCATTATTTGAAATGTGGATTTGGGAAATCCTAAAATGACATATTATATTCCTCTAGAGAAAATTCATGACCTCCGTTTCTAATATCTTCATCACCACTTCCACTTGAACCCATTTACTAAACTATTCGACAACAATAATGGCATATTTCTTTTGACCTTTCGCAGGTGGAAAAGGTTAGATGATATCTATTCCCCACAAGTTAAAAGGGTATGAAATCTTTATATGCTTCATTTTAGCTCTAGGTTTATGGATCAAGTTGTCATACAACTGACATTCCCAACACCTTTTAGCGAATTCAATAGCCTCTTTTACCAATGTGGGCCATAAATACCCTTATCAGATAACTTCTGGGCTAACGCTTGACCTCTTGAGTGGTTTTCACAACTACTCTCATGTATCTCCCTCAAGACATACTGTACCTCGGTTGTGTCCAAACACCTAAAAAATGGCCTACTAAATGACTTCTTATATAACTCTCCTTTCCATATTGTGAACCTAGGTACCTGCCCCTGCACTCTCCTCATTGCCCTTGAGTCTATCAGGAGATTTTTTTCCCTTAAGTAGGACATAATTTGTTTCTTCTAATTGTCCTGCTTAGGGTTAGTTTATCCAATGACCATGACCTTTTTGCCAGAGGTCTCCTAGTTATAGATAGTGGGTTTTTTTTTATGTAATTATCATCACTTTCTTTGTTCGAAGCTCGTTGATTTCATTTTTTGTTCTTAATACCATCTGGAATTTTTCATTTGATCAGCAAGACCTCTTACCTTTTCCAGGTATTTTCTCATTGCTTTCTTTTTAGCTTTATATGCTCCATTGAATTGGTTGGCTATTAGTTGCAAATTTGTGTACATAATGAGATCTTTAACCTACTACTCCATCGCTATCTTAAGTGTAGCTATGATAGCCTCATATTCTGTTTCGTTGTTAGTTACTTGGAACTAGAGCTTTAAAGTAAAATCTAATTAATCTCCCAACAGACTTCTAAACTAAATTCCAGCATTGCCTTTTTGAGCTATTGATGACCCATCCACATGCACCAACTATCGATTGAGCAAGATGGAATTCACCTCTATAGGTCATTTGATGTTCAACTCTCCAATCTTTGACAAGAAATCGGCTAACACTTGCATCTTTATAGCTATTTTGCTTTGGAATTCTATGAAGATTTCACTTAGCTCCACAACCTATTTCACTAACCTTTCAGATAGGTCAAGCTTTTGCAATATCTCTCTTAGGGGTTGATTAGTTAAAACTATTATGCAATGAGCTTGAAAATAAGGTCTTAACTTTCTCGCAATCATGATTAGTGTTAATGCGAACTTCTCAACCTTATTGTATCTTTTCTAAGCCCCTTGCAACACTTTACTAATGTAATACATGGGCTTATGATGTTTCCCTATGACTTTGCTATTACTGAATTAGTGACCTTCTTTACTACTAACATATACAAGTACAAAGTTTTCCCTATCTCAGGTTTCTCTAAAAGAGGTGGGGAGCTGAGATACCTCTTTAGGTCTTGAAATGCTCACTCACACTTTTTTGTCCATACAAAGTCTTTGAGATTTCTCAACATCATGAAGAACGGCAAGCTCCTTTCAGCTAGGTGTGCTATGAACTCCCCAATACAACTACAAGACATGTTAAATGTTGAACTTCCCTTGTGTTCTTGGGTGATAGCATTCTTAAAATATCCTCTATATTCTTAAGGTTAGCTTCTATTCATCGTTCTGTAACCATGTACCCTAAGAAATTTCTTCCCTTTACTCCAAAAGTGCTTTTAGTAGGTTTAACTTTAAACTATATTAGCGTATGTTAATGAAAGCTTTCCCCAAGTGTTTAATATGTTCATTTTCCTTCATGCTCTTAACTAATATGTCATCTACATAGACCTCCATAGTTTGACCTATTTGATTTTAGAACATTTTATTGACTAATCTTGGATAGATCACCATGTATTTTTCAGTCTAAAAGGTATGACTCGATTACAATACACCTCATTCTCTACTACGAAAGTTATCTTATCCATATCCTCGAGAGCCATGTATATCTGGTGATAATCTTGGTATGCATTCATCATACTTAGAAGGGCACATCTAGTTGTAGAATCCACTAATGCATCTATCCTAGTAGAGGGTATGGGTCTTTCGGGCACGCTTTGTTCAAGTTGGTATAATCTATGCACAATCTCCATCTTTCTCCTATCATTGGGACCACTATGACATTAGACAACCATTTGGTAAATTGAACTTCCACTACAAAACCTGGTTACAATAACTTCCTAACCTTTTCCTCAATAACTTTATTCCTTTTAGCTCTAAAATTTCATTTCTTTTGTTGAACAGGTCAAGCAGTTAAGTCCATATTCAAATTGTGAACCATAACATCGGGGTCTATCCCCTTGAAATTTACAGGTCCCCAAGAGAAGACATCCACATGCTCTTTGAGAAATTCTACCATCAATATTTTTGATCAAGGATTCATTTGGGCACCTATTCTTATAGTTTTGCTTGGATCTCCAAGTTGTAATTCTATTTGTTTGTGGTAAAAAATCTCTGCTCTTCTATTCTTATTATTCTCTTGCTCAACACTCATGGGTAGCTCCAACTGTCTGTTTGCTTCCATTCTCATCGCCTTACTTTTTTTTTGTTTTGGCCTTGTTAAAGGCACATTATAGGCATACTCGTACTTCTTTTTGATCACAGTGCACCTCTCCTATTACTGCTTTAGTTGAGAATTTCATCTTCAAATGATAAGTTGATACAACAGCCTAGAACTAATTGAGGCTTAGTAGGCCCAATACGACATTATGAGAAAATGGGTAGTCAACTATTAAATATTTCAGTATGATTGTCCTCTTCACAAGCTCAATTCCCAAAGAGGTAGGAAGGTCGGCCATCCCTAATGGCATGACCTCCGACCCACCAAAGCCCACCAAGGGCATGCTGATTGGTTATATGGTCATAACGTCTAAGTCTATCTTTTTCTGCACACTCATGAATATTGTATCCATCAAGCCGCTATTATCCACCAATATATTTTGCACTAAAAACTTTTCTATATCAATTATTATTATCATAGGGTCATTAGGGGTTGTATTACTCTTTCTATGTCATTGTAGTTGAAGGTTATAGGCTCTGTATCCTTTTCTAAGATGAAAATATGTAAATTTCTTTGGTCCACTCAATCATACTTCTTTAGGGCATTGCAATAGTCTCCACAAGTAGGCCCTCTAGTTATCATATTTATGACACCTTTCTTAGGAAAGTTACATCATCACATGAAACATGACTGTTTTGGGTATCTTTCTCCTTGGTATTTCTATGAGGATATTGTACAAATTCTCTCAAATACCCCTATTGTATTAACCTTTTGATCTCATCTATCAAGTGGTGGCAATCTTTCGTGTTGTACAATTTATCTCAATGAAATGCACAGTATTATTTTGAATTTCTGTTGTTAGGTATATCTTGTTACTTTGTTGTCCATCTTAAGACATTTAATGAGGCTATAGCAAACATTGCTTCTACCCTGGTGGTTCTTAAGGGTGTGTAATGGTTGAATTTTGGTTAGGGTGGGGACCTTCTATAGTCTTTCTCAGACCAAGGTTTTCCTATCTCTTTCTTTTTTTATGACCGCACTCCTCCTACATATTTCATCCACTCCTCATTTTTCATCACATTCATTTTCTCTTCATTGACATATTTCTCCACCACTTCTATGAAGGTTTCCACGTCAAAAGGTGGTTCTCTTACTAATGCTCATTTCTTGAGGCCATGAATCAATATGCTAACTATCATATCTACGTTGAGGTCAAGCACTTCCAATACTTCATTTTTAAAACAACTCATGAAGGTATAGAGAGTCTCATCTTCTTTATAGTAAAAAAATCTATTTTTGGTCTTTTGGACTTCGTTTTGCTAGCAAAATGATATAAACACTTTCGACATAACTGGTTGTAGGTTACCACTATTCTTGCCGGCAAAGAGGTAAACTATTCTTGCGCTTAACGATACAAGATGGTGATGAATACCCTACAATTGATGGCATCAGGTAGTCTATACAATTGCATCGGTGTTCAAATGCCGTCAAATGCTCTTAAGGATTTGAGTTTCTCTCATACCTCAAAAGGTTGAGTACCTTGAATCCCATAGGTACTATTTTTGACAAAAATCTTAGCATTAAAGGGAGAGCCTTCTTTTGCAAAATGGATCCCTGATGTTCCTTTTTCTTAATCTCCCCTAGTTTTCTACTCAACTGTTCTACCTGATCATTAATTTCCTACACTTTTGTGTGTGCCTACCCTTTGGAGTGTCGCTCAATAACTTCGCTTCTCTGTTCCTCTGTATGCTCATTGCTTCCTCCTTCCCTTGCTTTTGATAATTCTCTTTCTCTTTGGAGTCTTCATCGCTTGTGACCACTTTAGTCCCCTTTAGTCGTTCCAAGGGCTTTCCATGAAATCATTGCCTTGGGAAAGGAGGTTGTGGTGCTAGGGCCACACTTGCTAATCTACTATCGATGAATTTGTTTGTTATCATTTCCATCAAAGCCTGTAACTTCAATCATGTAATTCCAACTACTAGCTCAATGTGAGGCACATGAGGGGTTTGCTCTAGGGAGGGCGAACTGGCTTGAATTCTGGTGTCCCCACATTCTTACGTGGTGTTGCAGCCATAAGCTCTGTTTAGCCCAAAGTTCCAAACACTTAATCCAATTCCCCATAGAAGGCGCGTGCTAATGTCGCGTGCTAATGTCGCATGAAATGATGTCAACTGATGTCGCATGAAATGACGTCAGTATATTTATCAATGATTGAGAAGTTGATTAGAGATTGGAGCCCGAGTGAGCATTAATTGGGCATATAGTTAGAACTTGTCATGGGTTTTAGGGGTTGAAAGGTAGGGACATTCAAAGTATAGGTAGATATCATATGCTATTAGATGATCCCCTGGGTATTTATAGTTGACGGTTGGGCTGGCTAAATATTATTTAGTTGACGTGGTCATCATCTTACACCCACATGTGTCAAGGATTGGATGGTTAAGATGATCCCACTCTATGAATACAGGTTAGATTAAGGACGGATCTTTTTTTTGGGGGGGGGGGG
>JACGDI010000656.1:1415739-1435818 GCA_014898725.1 Jacaranda copaia | reverse complement strand
AAGGTTTATTACAACATATATATTATAATTAATTTAAATAATATATTAAACAGAAGAAGCTATTTAATATTAATTTTCATTCATTAACTTTTTTAAAAAATTTACTTTTATTTCCTTAAATTAAAAGTTAATTATATAGATTTATTAGATTGTATTGAATTTATTTTTATATAAAGATAAAAATTAAAATCAATTAATGAAAAATCAATCTATTATATTTTTTAAAATTGAAAATAAATTCTTAGGCCCATATTTACAATCAAGTAATCAAGTGAAAACTACTAAGTTAGGCTAGTTAAGGATTTCTACCTTATATGTTTGAGAAAATAGTTTAGCTGATTAAATTTTAAGGGACTTACAAAATAATTAAAATATCTTGTTTTAATTTTAATAAGATTGAGATAACAATAAATGTGAGCGGATATTTAAAATTTTCTTTTTTAGATTTTTCTTTATGTTTCAACAACAATAAATGGGAGAACCTTTTTTGCAATAAATATTATCAAGAGCATGTTTCAAAATAAGATGGAAACATGTTTGGAAATTTTTTTTTCTTTACTATTTAGTTACTTATATTGAAAAAACTATTGCTATAATTTTTTATATCGATTCAATTCATTTATCAATTTTTTGATATAAAGGAGCATCACACTCAACTTCAATGAAAATATGTATTTTGAATTTACAAATGTCAAAATTATACTTAAATTTTGAAGCTTTATACTTTTTGTGCCCCTGTCTCCCCCACCCCAACTCTCATTTTTGGATTCGGCCATAGTTAGAAAAGATGCGGATCTTTAGGCATATTTGATATTTTGATTAAATGGTATTTAGGTCTTTTAGAAATTCTTCCCTTATCAATATCAATGTATGTTCTCAATAAATTTCAAATTTCTACTTTTTTTATCTTTTTTCTTTGAAGATAGGTTGGCAAATAATTATTTTTCCAAGATAGTGAAGATGAATGAACACATGAAATTAGGTGAACAACATTTTTCCCTTTAAAATGATTATAATAAAATAAAAATTAATGATAAAATAATGGGTGACAATGCAAAAATGTATTGTCATTGACTATCTACCTTAAGTAACAAAAGAATTTATTTTATTGTTCTAATGAGTTTCACAAATTTAATAGTACCAAAGATAATATTTAAATATTATCACTATTGAGAATTAGTGATGCATGTGAGTATATATATCGTCGCTATAGTTTATGATACTATATTGTTACTATACACATCTCACTAATTATCACAAACAATTTAAAACATTAATTTTTTTACCACTATTAAGTCATATTGTGAATATTTTATTGTCATTTAAAAATGTTATTAGCCACAAACTAAAATAGAGTTATCATTTAATATATGTAATATATGTTATTATTCCACTTATTTTTTTGTCATTAATAATATTATTATTATTTTCCTTTTTGTAGTGAATCATTAAAGGATAAATAATACCTTGTGAAACAAAATATTAAAGTACTCTTTTATATTTTTACAAAATTGACAAATAACAACCTCAAATTTATATTTGCCATATAAAAATACTACCTCAATTATCCCTATTTAAATAAGATTTTCATTTCTATTTTACTTATCAATATTTAATTTGTTTGATTTTCCTTAACATGTAGGGTAATATTATTATGTAGAATATGAATTTGTTAGAATATTATTATGTATCATATGTAGAATATAAATTTCTCAACAAATTGTATATATTGTCAAGGAAGATGTGAAATAAAATAGATTCTTTATTAGCATTCTTATTTTACTAAAAAAAATTGACTGTTAAAATACAAGAATAATGCTACAAACTTTAGAATTTATCTTATGTGGCACGATAATCAAAAATAGATAAGAAAGTTTCCAAAAATCCGTTATAGTATGCAGGCATATTGTGAACTTCAATATGCTAATATATTTTTATTTTTGTTTTTTAAGTAGAAGCAAAAAAACATGCAATTAATAGTTATATATCTCAATTACTTTATATAGTTGGAGAAAACATAAGTATTTTAAATTACTGATTACGAACATGGTAAAGAAATATAAATATTAGTCAAAATATGTATAAGTGTGTATATAATGATTGTTTTTTAATTTAATAAACGATAAAATATTAAGTTTGATGTTATTCATTGATTTCTTAAAGAAAGATAATTAGCCCTTTTCAGTTAGTAGTGGACTAATTAACTTTTAAACATTTCACAATACAAAACATATATGGTATATCTACTATTAATTTTTTGGTGGCAGGTTAAGAATATTATATTAATTTAGTAGAATAAAAAGATGTAATATGTTTGGAAACAGAAGATCTAAACTGGATTTAATCTTCTAGCCTCTAGATTAAATCGTTATTTTGGGCTAGCACATTTAGTCCAGTGGCCCATAAATATTTGCGCATTGAGTTCAATTTTTTGCAATTTTGATCCATTGGGCTATAAAATTTTTAATTTGGCCCAAAAATTGCCTAGTCAACTTCATTTGAGCCTAATGTTTGGGAATTTTATGGTATGTGTCACCAAGTGCCACATCAGCATCCACCTCAATCGCCACGTCAGCAAAATGGTTAAGATTAAAAGAAAAGAAAATTATTGAGGGAAAAATAAAAATATTTATATTATTATAAATTATTATATATAATATAATACATATGTGTAAAATATATAATATATACACATAACTATGGATAATAGGTAATCCATTGATACCCATAATAAATTTATATTTTTTTATATTTAAAGAAAAATTATTTTTTTTCCATTTACCTAATATTATTTAAATGTTACCTAAAGAAAATCAATAAAAGAGGCAACAAAGTTGAAATATTATATTGAACAAATTTTTTAAAACATGTCAAATATTTTAGTTTGAAAATTATAACATAAATATTTAAACATATATTAAATGTAAGTTATATTACATTTCAAAATTTAAATTTAAATTTCATTATATGTCAAAAAATTTTCGAACTAAAAATTTATACATTAGTTAACTATTGTTGATATCATTAACCAAAAAAACAGTATTATACATTTCAAAATAGTTGCAAGAATTAGAGAAAAATTAAAAAATATATAAATAATTATTCACAGGTTACCCATGAGTACCCGTGAGTTGGGCCAAAAAATAGTAGATAAAATTACCCGCATTTTATTGGATAGAGAAAATGAGGCCCATTACCTGCATTTTTTTGGTTACTCATGAGTACTCGTGGGTTTGGATAATTTTTTGTTGGGTCTAGTATATATATGTTTTAAATAAATTTATATATGTATATAAGGATAAATAAAAAATGTTATTAATAATATATAAATTTGAAATGAATAAAAGAAAAATTAAATATTATTTAGAATTATCTTAATTAAATATTTCCAAATTTTTCACATGTCATTATTTTAAAAAAAATTCAATTTTTTTTTCAATTTTTACAATTATTTGAAATTATTTTAACAATTGGTAATTTTTCACATACTATTGTTTCAAAGAATTTTTTTTCAATTGCCATGTTTATTTGAAATTATCTTAATATTTTGTAATTTTTACTTGTCATTATTTTAAAAAATTTCAAATTTTATTAATTGCCACAATAGTGGAATTATCTTAAACATTTTATAATTTTTCACATGCCAGTATTTTAAATTCATTTCAGTTTTTTTTACCCGTTGATTTTTATTTAAACATTTTGTATTGATACATATTTATATATATTATATATATTATATATATCATGCATATGTATTATATTATATATAATAATATAAATTTTTAATTCTATTGATTATTTTCTTTTTCCCCCTCAACATTTTTCTTTTCTTTTCTTTTTTCTTTTTAATTTTTGCCATTTTGCTGATGTGGTGGTTGAGGTTGACGTTGATGTGGCGTTAGGTAACACATATCACAAAATCCCCAAAAATTAGACCCGATTGAAGCCGACTAAGCAATTGTTGGGCCCGATAGAAAAATTTCCAGTTCGGTGGAGCAAAATTATAAAAAATTGGACTAAATGTGCAAAAATTTATGGGCCACTAGACTAAATATGCTAACTCCATATCACAATGGACTAAAATCGAAATAGGTAATAGTTGGTGGACTAAATTTGCTTTTTTCTTGAGTAAGTTTCATGGTATTAGGCATTTTTTTCCCTTTATATATATTTTATATTTTTAATATATTTATATAATATTAAATACAATTATGATGTCACATCAGTTAAATCAATGATTAAATTAATTGAACTAGTGACCAATAAAACTACTAATTTACTCATCAGTTCAATTTCTCAAACATTAATGATTCAGCCATGGAAAAAAATTTGACAAACTGATCTTTATACAATTAATACTTTGTGGGGGCGTTGTTGGGATTGTCACATTACTGTTTAATTTACTACGATTTGAAACTTGAGATCATCTATATAACTATCAGCCTATAAATAATTAGTAGAGTTTCATAATAAGCCCTGTGACATGCAGTGGCTAAAAATTATGCTGCCGGCTAGCTTTTATTCACTGTTGATGCGACGAAATGTGAGTCGACAAGCAGTTTTTTTATAGAAGCAGAAAAAGAAAAAAAAATAATGTATACCACTCACAGACATGAGACACCCCATATGTGTGTGTGTGTGTGTGTGTGGTGGGTTCTTGTATAGCTCATCACAAATAATCAAATCAATCAACAGCAATTAATTAATTAAACTCAACGTGTCGCGGGTCCGTCCATGTTTTAGCTTATTTTACGAATCATTATTTGTCTTAAACTCTGCCTATATTCGTAGTTTGTTGTTGGATTATTGGGACCTTTGCTTTAATGTATCGGTGGCTCCATCACAGTCCGAATTTTTGGTCCCTAATGCAGCTTTTTAACAACTCTTTCTTGGAATAGTAATATAATAACAGCCAACATATGAATGATTCAAATTGGTTCATCTTTCTACGAAAAAAAAAAAAGAAAAAAGAAAAAAAATTATCTTAATTAAATATCCATGACAAAAAACAATTATTTGCAAAGCTTTACGGAATTTTAACCATTTCTCATATTCAAATAAAGTATTTTAATAAAGGGATTGATATAGGATAATTCAGTAGGCCCAACTTCAAATGAGACAACCCATGAGATCCAACATGATATAGAATAATCCAGTAGACCCAACAGGCCTAGCTTCAAACGAAATTGCCTATGAAGCCCAAAGGCACATCTATCTGGTCGACGGGTATCGACCTCATTTGGTAAGCCCCACGGTCGACCCGTATCAACCTAAGGGTCATTTCAGAAGTTTTAGTATTCAAGTCCGATCGACATGAATCGACCTCTGGGTATAAGCTGGACGGGTCGAACCCCTCGGCACTGATAACACGTGGCAGCTGATGTGACCGCTGCCAACTGATATAACCGCTGCTGCCAACAACTCCAACAACCTTGCCAACAACTCTGGCAGGGACATGCTCCTACTAGCATGGTTATCCGAGAAAACAGGGATTGCGCCACCTGGCACAGTACCGGAATCCGCATAAAGAATGACTCCTAACCCCCTGTCATGGAAAAAACTAAGTACACCTGATAAGGGTACTTGGGTAAAATCACGCCCACAGCAGGCTATAAATACTACAAGCACTACCACGCTCAAGGTAATGCCATTTATACTATTCACTACATATTCTCTCTATATTCTCCAATTTACCAGAAACTAACTTGAGCGTCGGAGTGCCTTAGTTGAGGGCCTCTCGGCTAGTTGACGTGTGTTCTTAGTTGCAGATCTCAACCCCAAAGTAACTTGAATTAACCGAAGTACTTGACCCTCCAGCTCTTAGCAGCATGAGGGATAAAAATAGATTGTTATCTTCGAACTATGTATGCTTTTACACTTTGCTACCTAAACTTTTTTTTATGACACTTTACTATTCAAACTACATTATTTTTTTCACCTTACCATATATGAACAAATTCTGGTGGAATATTATGAAAAAATTCATTACATCAATGCCAGGAGCCTTTCTTTTCAAGTATTATACTCAAATTTTTAATTTTATAGATGCAATAGTCTTTTTTTTTAATATTTTTCTTATTAATCAAACAATTAAAAATATTTTTCTTAACATTTTTTTTATCTACTGTCTAAAATTCTTGAACCAAAGATACACTTGATAGTGCCAAACCTTTATATAGCGAATAAACATGCAATTTAATAGTAATCACACTCTATACATATGAGCCTAACACTGTCCTTGATACATAACCAATTCATTACTGTCCAATTATAGCCAAAATGGACTTTGTAGAACTCACTCTCTATGCCACACTCTTCCTCCTCTCTGCCGCCCTACTCCGCACAATTTTTACCAGAAATGGCCACCAACTTCCCTCCCCTTCGGGCAGTCTCGCCCTGCCCATCATTGGTCATTTGCACCTCTTCGGCCCAAGACTCCACCAAACCTTCCATGATTTGTCACAATGCTACGGCCCCTTAATCCAGCTCCGCCTGGGCTCCACCCCATGCGTGGTGGCCTCCACCCCCAAACTGGCTAAAGAATTCCTCAAGGATCACGAGCTCGTCTTCTCCTCACGTAGAAACTCCCCCGCCATTGACATTATAACCTATGCTTCTTCCTTTGCTTTCTCCCCCTATAACCCTTACTGGAAGTTCCTCACGAAATTATGCACCTCTGAACTGCTTGGGGTGAGAAATCTCAACCATTTTCAGCCCATGAGGACGCTGGAAGTCAGGAGTTTCCTGGAAGTTCTCATGCAAAAGGGTAAATTAGGGGAGAGTGTCAATGTTACTCAAGAGTTAGTGAAGTTGACCAGCAACGTGCTTTCTCATATGATGCTGAGCATTAGGTGTTTGGAGACAGATGGTGAGGACGAAGAGATGAGGATGGTCATTCAAGAGGCGACCAAAATGTTTGGGGAATTTGATGTATCGGATGTTATATGGTTTGCCAAGACAATCTTGCAGGGAATAATGAAAAGGGCGGTGAATATACAGAGGAGGTACGATGCTTTTCTGGAGAAGATTATCACTAACAGGGAGAAATTGCAGCGGAGTCATGGCGGCGGAAAGGAGGCGGGGGATTTTCTTGACAAGTTGATGTATGTTATGGAAAGTGGAAAGTCCGAGGTGGAATTCACCAGGGAACATATCAAAGCTTTAGTGCTGGTCGTAACAACTCTCTCTCTCTCTCTCTCCATGCACATATATCTATATATATTATCTGGTCATTTTAATTTGCTCTGTCTCTCTCTCTCTATGCATATATATCTATATATATATATTATTTGGTCATTTTAATTTCCCTTGTCTTTACCTACATGTAGGTAGAATTGAGCCACGAGGCAAAATTAAACAGTCAAACACAAACTCATTCAAGTGGAGAAATTTAATAAATAGGTAAATTATTTAGATGACATTTATCAAATACTTGTTTGATTGATGCATATATAGTGTACATGTGAAACATATAGGAGCATTGATTATTTATGTCCAATAATTGGGTAAGACTACTAAATGACAGATTGTGATTTGAAATAATTCAATGACATTTATTCCTTGCATAATATTTAGGATATTCTCACTGCTGGTTCGAATAATACAGCCATCTCCGAGGAATGGGCAATAGCAGAACTCATCAAAAATCCAAACACACTCAAAAAGGCTCAAGAAGAGATCGACAAAGTTATAGGATCTAATAAATTGCTGCAAGAATCAGATGGCCCAAATCTGCCTTATCTTCAGGCCGTCATTAAGGAAACATTCCGACTCCATCCTCCAATTCCCATCTCCTAAGAATATCAATATCCGAGTCCGACTGTGTAATTAATGGGTATAAAATTCCTGCCAAAAGCCTGTTATTTGTCAACATTTGGTCCATAGGCAGAAATCCCGAGTACTGGGAAAACCCGATGGTATTTCGGCCTGAGAGGTTTTTGAATAAAGAAAATAGCACCATTAATGTCAAAGGGCAACATTTTGAACTGTTGCCTTTTGGCACAGGTAAGAGGATTTGTCCTGGAATGCAGTTAGCCACACAGCAACTAATCAATATAATTGGGACTATGATTCACTGCTTTGAATGGAAATTGCCCAATGATTTCATGGCTATTGATATGACGGAGCGGCCTGGATTGTCGGCTCCGCGAGCATATGATTTGATTTGCAACGTAGCGCCAAGAATTGATCCACTCATTGTTCGTAGTCCGTGATCCTCTGGGCAAATGGTTCATAAACTATGTATAAGCTATTCTGTACGTAGTTAAAGAGTTAATTTTTCTTGCGCGTGATGCAGAATCAATAATGTGTCTTTGATCTTGGCTTGGTGATTTTGTGTCTATCATAACACTGAAATATATTGTTGTGTTGTATTTATTGTTTGGTGGCAGAAAATTTATAAAAAAATATTATAAATAAGAAAAAAAATTTAAGCGTAAAAGAGAATTTTATTTAGGAACATTGAATTGTAAGTTTCCAGATAAACGTTTAATATTAGTGATAAAATAACAAATAATAAAGTAAAAATAATAAATGACAAAATAAAAATTACTACTAATAACATGTATTAAGTGATAATATTTTTATTTTGTCACTAATAATATTTTTTAAGTGACAATAGTTTTTATTTTGTCATGATATTTCTTTATAGTAAACGATAACAAAAACTAATGTTTTAAATGCTATTGACAATTAGTGACACCATATGGTGACAATCAAGTGACAATATAAATTGCCACTATAATTTTGTAACAAGATTTTCATTGTCATTAGTTGTCACTATAGATGTGTAACTAATTGCAAAAGGTGATAACTTAAATATTATTCCCGACACTATTTAGTTTGTAAAATTTACTAAGATGACAAAACTAAATCTTTTGTCATCTAATATTTAATTAGCGGCAACTTTTACGTTGTCACTTACTATTTTGTCATTAATATATCTATTTCTTGTAGTGTATATATAATGTGGAACCCTAAGGATATATTGATCTTGAAACCCCAAACACATAAATTGATATTGAACAAACCCTAGAATAAAAATCCTTCCTATTGAACTCCTAAGATACTTGATCTTAGAAATGCAAATAATTGGGAATAAAAATCAAAAATTGATTAAACACTAGAAAAAATTAGTACCTTGAAAGAACCTATTCAATTTCGGCCTCTTTGCTCTTGCTTTTGTGATAGGTTCCACTAGCATGTTGCAATCTCCATTTTGCCCTCCAATGCCAAAATGACCATCTTACCCTCCAGTGCTCATATCAATATATATATACATCTGATATGGGTAGGACCAACCCCCCTCAACTAGAACTTGGTTCAGTGGCCACTGTTCCATAGCTTAGGTGGCTCATCAACTTGCGAGATTGATTGCCCGTGCAAACTCGACCTACTGTGAGGCAAATGTTGTTGGAAGAAGAGAGGTTTTTATGGAGTGACACATTCAACTAACTTGATTTCTTTAGGTCGATTGACTTCGTCCCCAAGAACAACTGTATCTAATGCATTACATTAATATGCAATCAAACCAACATCATGACTGCATCAAATGCGTCATCAGCTAGTCACCCCCACATTAAAAGTAGAAGATTTGCCTTGTATTTTTGGCGAGCAACAAGCATGGTGATTGACCAATATCCAAAAAAACCTCCAAGGTCCCTATAAAGAAGTCAAATCTTAGTGACTTGTAAGGAGTAGAAGGTCATTTTGACCTCTCCCTTTGCCAAGCTAGTGAACACACTGTAAATATCCCTAGTTGGCAGAATTTTCAGGGATGTTTTCATATCCACTTTGGTCCTCACTCTGCTATTTCACCATCTCATCAAGCTTATTTTGACTTAAGCATTGAAGCGTTTTAATTGGAAGCCATCTTGGCAAGCCTTACGTGCTTTCTTTGGTTACAAGATTCAACCTACGCCTGTGCAGTATTGAGCTTGATTTTGTCAGATCGAGTGGAGCAAGCTTTAGTATCACATCTAAACCCCCCAAAAATTTAATCTTATCATTTGGTGCCATCTATTTGTGCAAGATTCAATCTTCTCAAATAGAATAATCCCATGCAATTCGATTTCCTTTTATCCTTAATAATAAATAGAATCAACCCAATACTATTCTTGAATTTGGAGGTTCACATTAACAACATAAATACATTTACATTTCACCACTAAGAAAAAATGTTATAAGCGCTTTTCTTCCTTAAGATATTCTAAAATATGCAATCTCATATTGAAAACCAATCAATATGTTTAAATGCGCCATATTTGTAGTCAAATGAAACCAATATAATTAATCATGTTAGATTTTGAAATTGACAATGACTAGAAATATAAGTCAACCAAACATATTAAATGCATTGTAAATTTTCAGAAAAAGCTGAAGACATCTTCTAGTAAAGCATGTAAGTATTCTATCTTTAAAATGGAAAGCCAATATTAAATTAACTCTTTGAATGATGAATTATAATTTAGAAATATCAGAACAATAATCATGTCCATACCTATAGAATAAATTTTTGCTTGATATGCTACACAAGTTTACTCACATCATCAACTTTCACCTTCCATCTTCATAATATAAAATCGGATTCTATTATATAAACTATATAGGAAATTCAGCCATTAATATTATGGGTAAATGTCACCAATAGTCCCTCAAGTTTTAATTTTGTATCACTTTAGTCCTCAATATTTAAAACTTCATCGTTTAGTCCCTAACATTTATTTTTAGTTTCATATTCATCTCAAAGTCCACTTTTCGACAAGTTTTAACTGGAAAATTGGCCACTGGTGATATCTTGAGGGGTAAAATTATCAATCCATACTATTTTGTTTCATTTTAGTCCATATATAAGATTTTATGTTCCAATTTAGTCCCTATATTGCTTTTTTTTTTCTTTTGATAAATATATGTCGATGTGTGTATATCTTGTGTATAATTTTAATTATATTCATAATATGTAGTATTAATAATACATGATACCAATAAATATTACAGTAATTTTATTATTATTAATATTATTAATCATAAGAATAATAAGATTAACATTTTCAATGATAATAATAGTATTATTAAGATAATATAATTATCTAATATTATTAGGATTATTATTAATGATATTGTTAATAATATATTAATAATAATATTACTAATAAAAATCCAAGTAAGCAAAGACTTTTTCCAATAAGATAAAAAAATTGTCATGTTAGTTGAAAATTTGCCACCTAAGCAAAAATTGCAAAATTCAACAAATTTTGGGATGCCATATTAGCATTTTCAGCCATTTTATGAGATTCTGACAACTTTCGGACAAAATATGATTTTTTTTAATTTATAGAACTAAATTTAAAATTGTATAACAACATAGGACAAAATTGAAAGTCGAAAGATTTTATAAGATGAAAAAAATATTTTTCCTGTTTACTAGGAGTAGCCGACATGGTTGGTCACCATGGGGTGGGGAAAGGGCAGTTGGGGTTGGGGATGGGGACGGGGGTTGTGAGGGTGTGGGGTCCACACATCACAATGGTCAGCCATGGTTGCTACTCCTAGTAAACAAAAAAAATATTTTTTTTGTCCTATAAAAATTTTCAACTTTCAATTTTGTCATATATTGTTATGCAATTTTAAATTTAGTCCTATAAGTTAAAAAAAATCACATTTAGTTCGAAAATTGTCGGAATCTCATAATATGGTCGGAAATGCTGATTGGCATGCCAAAATTTATTGAGTTTTGCAATTTTTACTTAGGTGACAAATTTTCAACTAACATGACAATTTTTTTGTCTTGTTGGAAAAAGTCTTTGCTTACTAGGATTTTTGTTAGTAATATTATTATTAATATATTATTAACAATATTATTAATAATAATTCTAAGAATATTAGATAATATATTATTTTAATAATACTATTATTATCATTGAAAATATTAATCTTATTATTTTTATGATTAATAATAATGATAATAATAAAATTAATGCAATATTTATCGGTATCATGTATTATTATTAATACTACATATTATGAATATAATTAAAATTATACACAAAATATACACATATGGACATATATTTATCAAAAGAAAAAAAAAGTAATATAGAACTAAATTGAAACATAAAATCTTATTAGGGACTAAATTGGAACATAAAATCTTATATAGGAACTAAAATGAAAAAAAGAAGAAGCATGGATTGACAATTTTACCCCTCAAAATATCACCAATGGCCAATTTTCTATTTTAAAACTTGCCAAAAAGTGGATTTAGGGATGAATATGAAACTAAAAATAAACATTAGGAACTAAAAGATGAAGTTTTAAAAATTGATAACTAAAGGTAAAATTTTAAAAATTAATGACTAAAGTAATATAAAATTAAAAACTTGAGGTACTATTCACGATATTTACCTTAATATTATTCATCCAATTCACTCTATTACACCAATTTTACTAAAAATATCGTTATATATTATATTAGCAAAACATAACATTAATTTTATTATTTGTCCAAAGTTAAGACTGTATTCAAAGTGAAGATGTAGCCGTGTCGCCTGCCCTTACTTTTTCCTTTTGTAAAGCCATAGTGTTTTGACTATAATGATAATTATGAGCTACTGTTTATACACATAATAATCTTCCAAACATCAATTACTGCTAGAAAATTATGTTATTTATAAATAGCAATAATACTTATTTATTATTACCTACTGCAACAAACCCACCAGGCATTTAATGCGTGCAAGTCAATTGACGAACAATGTTATGAATAAAGAAAATTGTCCGAATAAAAAAACTAAACCCTCACTATAATGGAGTTTAGAAAATTCACAGATTTTGCTAATATATATTAGGGTGAATTATGGCTGCTATCCCTGAGGTTTGGCATAATTATGAAAAAGTCTTTACTTTTTTAAAAATTACAAAAACTCTCCTAAATTGATAAACCTAATTGTAAGGTGCATGGAAAATATGAAAGTTAAAAGTGCCCCTAATGGAAAAGCAATTAAAAAAAATAAAAAATATTAAAAATTAGTTTGGTGGCTAAAGTTCTAAATGCCCCTCTATGTGTTATAATATCTTCAAATTTTGAATTATGTTAAATAGCATATATATTTAAAATAATTTATTTATATAATTAAATTTATCTAATAATATCAAATAATGAAATATTTATTATTTGAATTACATATTAAACAATATTAAACTAATAACCATATCTAAAATAATTTAGTGAAATTTAGTTAAACTATTTATTAAAATAGAAATCATATTTAAAGTAAAGATATTTATTATTTATTCAAATAATAAATAATCTAATATAATTAATAAAATTGAGTTAAATTTATTAATTAATTCTAGCGCCTTGCCCAAAAGGTGCCTTCTTCAGCGTGAGAAACTACTCCAGTCTTTTCCACAATAATTTAAATCAAATACGCACCCCCAAAATTAAAATTAAATAGCTGCATAGCCACCAAAATGAAAAATAATTTATCCCAACTTACCATTACAAAGCACTATATAATATCCCACAAGGTAATGTAAACCCATCGTATAGTTTCTAGCACTAAGTCTACAACTATCATTTATATAAGAGCCATACATGCATAACCAGGTGTTCAAACTTAAGATACAATTCAAAAGATAATCAACCAAGTACAAATATAATTTCTTTCAGGCACTTCTCAAGCCCTCATTTATCATTCAGATTTGTCTAGGAAGGAATAAAGAATAACAAAGCAAGATAAGGCCTAAGGACTTAGTGAGCGGAAATATAATAAACAAACAAAAGATTTGTCGAAGAATCAATAATTCACCAGATTATCAACTAGCAAGATATTAAAAAAAGAAATGCAAATATGCCAGAACATAAATATTATCAATTTTAACAATGGAAACCTCTGCATCCTTATTGCTCCCTGAATAGAGTACAAATGGAATAAATTTAATGCAAGCATAATATTCAATTCAATTAAACCCAAAGCAAGGAATGCATATCAGATTCTCTTTATTCCTCCATAATAATACAATAACCCTAGCATGATAGCTTAGCATGTAATAGTAATCCAAGCATAATAGCTTGGCATATAATAGTAATCTAAGCATGATAGCTCAGCATAGGCACTTGGCCTAAACAAATTTCCTGTATATGTATATGTTGATGCAACCAATAAACCAATTGCTGACAATGGCACGCAAATGATGTGTAGAATGTAACCAAATATGCTAGTAAGGCTAAACAAATAATACACAAAACGATTCAAGTATGCTGACGCAGCAAATCAAATGATAAACGAAGTAGCTCAAATATGCTGTTAAGGCCAAATAACTGATATACATAACACATTCAGATATGTCAACAAGGACAAGGAAAAAATATGTAGGATGAATTCAAACTGGACAATAACAGATAAGGTAGTGAAAGTTCTTGGTGCTAGAATGGAACAGTCAATTTTAACAGAAGTAAAATCAAGGAATTCCATTGATCTAAGATATTCGAACAAATTACAGAAATTCACTTCTCATAAGCAAAAGGGTAACCAACCCTCACCTTAATCTCCATAGAGATGCTATCACATCTTAGGTCCTAGAGACCATGGATCCTTGTTACATATTTTAGTCAAAATGCCATGTGAATATTGATGCTATAATATAACACTTACGAACAACAATAATAACTAATAGCATATTTTAATTGCTCTATCCTATTTATTTTTGGATTATCATTCTATCTTGTCTTCACATTAGAGTATTTAGCTATACGTTGCTTTTCTTCAATCACTTAGTTTGTGTCCTTAGTTTCACTATTTATCTAGCCATTTTAGGCAATCAGGGTTTTTACCCCAAACTTAGTTTACCCTTTGTTTTCCTAAGCATGCCAGTTCTCTAATTGAGGAACTTGGCTAAGGTTGAATTTCCTGAACTGCTATTGTAACCCTTTCACCTCAGCTAAGAACTTGCTCATCGTGGTCTTCTTGGCCTCAAAGTTTCGTTCGACCTATTCTACGACCAGTTGGGAATCGATGATCACTACCAGCTACTTAACTCCCCTATCTATCACTGTCTTCATGCTAGCAAGAAGGTTTCATATTCTACTTCATTATTTGTAATAAGGTAGTCGAGTTTAATTGCGAAGATGTATTTCTCCACTTGTGAAGAGTGTAGGGAGATGTCAATCCCTCATCTTGAGGAAGTTACAAAACCATCAACGTGTGATGCTACATGAGGGAGTCTTGGTCAAGTAGCTCATGTCTTTTGGTGACAAAGTCTACTAACACTTAGGCCTCAATAGTAGTTTGAAGCTGAAAGGTGATGATGAACTCCCCTAACTTGATGACCTATTTCATCAACCTTTCCAAGGTATCTGATTTTGACAACATCTATTTCAATGATTGGCTCATCAGGACAATAATGGAGTGAGATTAGAAATAGGGTCTTAATTCCCTGGTAGCAGTAATTAAAATGAGGGCAAACTTTCGATCTCTAGATAGTTGTGCTCATGGCCCTATAATCCTTTGCTAAAATAGCACACAGGTACATAGGTTCCATTTTTGATTAAGACTAAGACTAAGCTAATTGCTGCTGATGAAACTGCCAAATAGATATGCAAAACTTCTTCGATCTTAGGCTTGGCAAGCATTGAGGGTGCTGATAAATATTGCTTTAATTTGACTAGTGCTTGGTCGTATTGTTTTATCCATTGGAAACCCATTTTTCTCATATTTCTTAGGATCTTGAGAAATGGTGAGCTCTTGTCAACTAGTTGAGCAATAAACTGCCCCAGGGAAATAATTCTTTTGATCTGGAGCTGAATATCTTTGACTGTCCGAGGAGGCATGATGTCTAAAATGGCCTGGATCTTTTGTGGGTTTCCTCGATGCCTCTTTGACTGACGATGTAGCTTAAAAACTTACCTCCCCTCACTTTGAACGTGTATTTGTTAGGGTTGAGCTGTATGCCAAATGCTCATGGTATTGAGAATGTAAGGCTAAGGTCAGTTAAGTGATTTTTTTCTTTTTCTATTTTGATGATCATATTGTTGAGATAGACCTCCATGGTCCTGTCGATCTCATTCTTGAACATAAAGTTCACCAATCTCTTTAGGTAGCTTCTGCATTTTTAAGCTCAAAAGGTATGATCAAAAAGTAATATATACCATTGGGAACAACAAAATATATTTTATCCTATCCTTTAGGGCCATGAAAATTTGATAATAACTTTGAAATGCATCCATCATACTCAAAAAGATCACAACCAATAGTATAATTTGCTAATAAATCTATATGAGGTAGCTGGTAAGGATTTTTAGGGCAAACTTTATTCAAAGTAGTGAAATCGTTATACATTCATCATTTTCCCTCATTTTTAAGGATAAGGATCATTACAAAGCCAACTTAGGTATTGAATTTCTATAATATATCATACTTCTGAAAGTTTGTCGACCTCTTCTTCAATGATTTGGCATCTTTCACGTTGATGGTTTTAGTCTTTTACTATATTGGCTTGAATAAGGGGTTCATGTTCAAGTAGTGGATGATGACACTAGGCTCGATTCTTTATAGGTCAAAAGCTTTTCAAACAAAGACATCAACATTCTTTTGAGGAAATCGACCATGAGGCACTCCATGTTATTGCCCAAATCAGTACTAATTCAGGTGGTTATGTTGAGGTTCCTTAGCTTCAGCTCGATGGTTTTGAATTTTCCAATAGACTTGACCATGGCCTTCTTGAGCTTGTATTTCTTGCTCAATTATCCCTATTTAGGTTTCATTACTTGAATGGGACCTGAGGGTTTTAGTTGTGGTGGAGTTATGCTCGTTTTCCTTAACCTAAATCGTGTAACAGCGCCAAGCCTTTTTTATATTCCAGAGAAGTTCACTAGTTCTAGTAGCAGTTGAAAATTTCACCTTTATATGATAGGTCGAGACTATGGCTTTGAAATTATTTAGCGCTAGTCATTTAATAATGGTATTGTAGGCAAAAGGAGCATCGACAACTAGTTAATTAACCATGAGTGTTCTTCACCTATAGGCTTCACCAAATAAAGTGAACATATTTATGGACCCCTCAAGTATGATCTTCGACTCCTAAACTCCACTACTGGGTTTGCATAGGCTTGCATATCAGCTTTCCCATGTTCATTCTCTTGAACATCAACGGGAAAATTATATTTGCATAGCTGTCATTACCGATCAATACTTTCCTGACCTCAAAATTGGCTATCTCAACAGATATCATAATGGGGTAATTCAACTTGTTGTCAGCCCTTTGTTCTTGATATGTGAGAGGTCAGTGTTGAAGAAAGAGATTGGTTTTGTAGTGTTCGAAAGTTAGAAAACTGTTTTGATCAAGAAAATTTTGATTAATTCCAATCTCTTTTAACTCTGCCTTCTGGCTAACTTCGAGTCCCTTCTAATTGGGCATCCTACGATGGTGTTTATTACTCCTTTGATCGGTAAGTAGGGATCATGGGCAGGTTTCTTTCTTTTATCTTCCTTCCTTGGGCTAACCAACCTTTCTCTATGAAAAGTCTAGTCAGTTATGCTTATATATTGCTTGGCTTTTTCATCAATTTTTTTTTAAGTGCCCTTATTAAATGAGTCTTTCAATCTTGTCATGAAGATTAAAACAATTCTTATGTCATGCCTTTTGTATCTCTTTATTACTTCTGTCTCAATCAACTTCTTAGTGTTTTTGATGAGGTGTTCATGTTGAATGGCGAACAGCACCTCTTTTCTTGTAGTGTTGACAGGAGTGTAGTTGTGAAAAATGCTTAATTGGAGATCAATGACCATCTTTATGCTGTTTGCCATCTTTCTTTCTTTGCTGCTTCTTATCATTGTCGAAGTTGTTGTATTTCAGTTTATTCATATCTTCTTATATCATGTACCTCCCCGAGAGGTCGAGCAACTCCTTCATTGTCCTGGATCGCTCTTTGACCAAGGTATTGGCACATTCTTTATGGGAAAAGCCTAGACAAAATGCATCAATTAAAAACTCAATCCGATGACTGTTAATCTTTAAGACTTTTATGTTGAATCTAGTGAAAAAATTGGGAAAGAGCTCTTCCTCATTCTGTTTAATAGTGTGAAAGTGGGCATGAGGGAGCTTCGCCTTTCTCCAACTAGCAAACTAGTAGAGAAACTTGTCATGTAGCTAGTCATACGAGTATATTGATACTGATACTAATTTCACAAACCAATAGAGTGCAATTTCGTGGAATGTGGTGACCAGTATTTTAGCATAGACATAGATGTCCTCGTTGTGTCTATACAACTAAATCATGTGATCGAATTGTAGCAAATTCTCATTCGGGTTTGACAAGAAATCATACTTGGGTAATCTTGTAGAAATCTTGGCATTAACAGCAATGTACTCATCAATTATCTCT
This sequence comes from Jacaranda copaia, assembly GCA_014898725.1. Classification (NCBI taxonomy): domain Eukaryota; kingdom Viridiplantae; phylum Streptophyta; class Magnoliopsida; order Lamiales; family Bignoniaceae; genus Jacaranda; species Jacaranda copaia. The sequence continues at coordinate 1,417,436 of JACGDI010000656.1, read as the reverse complement.
TACACAAATGGTAACTCGTACTTTGACAAAGCTGAGGAGCATTATCAAAGTAAAGGTTCCTCTAAGAGTTCCTCTTTTAAATCTCTTCTAGTCGCCTATTCAATTACTGTACTTGGTGGGGCACTTTTTCCCATTTTCTCTATCATCCTGGGACATGTTTTTGTTTGTTTGGGTTTTGAGTGCTCGACCCTGTTGCACTGTGGGGCTTGAAAAGGTCGAGCGCAGTGATTAATTGAATCTAAAACTTCTTCTTGGGGTTTAGGTCAAGTTTTTTCCCTTGGGAATTGCTTAGGACTATCTTCTTGTCGGTCGCCTAATTTAATAGTCAACCTCTCTTTTCTCTCAAGGGCCTCTCTTTACACTAAGAAGGTTGGGGGTGGCACTAGTAGTTGGTTTGGGCTGTTTATTGTATCTATTGAGACTAGCTGATAGTTGAGCAAAAAATTTGGCATATGTCTATTTGCTTATCAACTGCATGAGCAGGGACATAGTTGAGGAGATGAGTTGGGACCTCCTGTTCTCCTCTCTTTTAGAAATGACTCACCTAGTGTTAACCATCTTTCTCAGCTACGAACTCAAGTTCCCACAGACGATGCTAAATAATTAGGGTGTGAATAGTTTAAGAGTAAGTTGGGCTAAAGTCGAATATGCTTGACCAACTGAGAGGTGATAAAAGTACTTGATGATGTAATGGGGTCGAGTCTTACAACCAATAGCACATCTCAGGCTAGCCGAGGTGCCCTCAGTAAAGGCGCTCCGACACTTCAATTAATATATATATATCAACTAAAAGGGAGAGCAGCAGAGTAAGGGTTTTGCGTGATAATGAGCATACTTTACTAAAGGCTGACAATGGTGTATTTATAGTCTTTCGAGTGTGGTTAATATGTCTATAATGCCTCTATTGCATAGAAAGGGCCTTTAAGTCTTCTCTAACATGTGTACTATTCCAAGTAGCGCAATCTCTAGCTCCCTAGGATGAGGTGGTATACTGGAGGCCCACTAGCTTGGTGTGGTTGAAAAGATGGTATTGGTGGTGGCATGGGCCACTATGCGAAGGTACGCCGGTTGATAGAGTATTCAAAGCGACAGAGAGGTTGTCATGATTGCTCGACCTCCCAATCGAGTAAATACTTATCTATGAGCCATCCCCATAGATTCTGGTCGACAAAATGGCACTTTATTATATTCAAGTGTCTCCCTAGCTAAGGGCTAAACAACACATCCAAGGTGGTGATTGACCATGCTTTGGTCGACAGGGGCAAATGTCGATGCTCGCATTAGTGGATTACATGTCGAGAAGTCAAACCTGGTTGATAAAATGGCTGGCCAACAAATAGTTGTGCCTAGCAGGCAATTAGGCTATTTCACATCATAGCTTTTGTCTGGTTGAGTGTTATTGAGCTGAGTCTGTTGGACTATCCCATATTAAACCTTAATGGCAATTAGTGGTTAGGTTAAATTATTAGACGGCGATAGACCTCAAGGGTATTTTTGTAACTTTTGAAAAAATGAGGACTTTTTGTAATTACGTCAATCCATAGGGTAGTAGCCATAATTCAACCTATATATTATACAGATATGATCACAGTCACATAAACAAATTTCTTATATTCTATTTGTAGTCATTTATGTCCTGCTAATTTTATATATGGTCCTGGTCATTAAAATAAAGTTCATGTTTTATTTATTTTTAG
>JACGDI010000656.1:1400878-1415406 GCA_014898725.1 Jacaranda copaia | reverse complement strand
ATATATATATATATATATGTTCAAGAAAGAGCAGATACGGATTACACCATGGTAACACGGATTAGAAAATATAAACACATGATTTACTATTTATTTTAATTTATAATATTGTTATAATCAATAAATATTATACCATAAATTACGACTTATCATAAGAAATCATACCTCCATCTTATATGACTGATGATACTAAATTTGAAAGATACCTCCATCTCATAAAACTCATCCATCAACACATATATACATCTTTATTGTCCTTTGCAGCTAAAATTCTCAAAGTTTTCATGCAAGAAAGGACACCATGTTGGACTTACATAAATATTCAAACACAAATCGGGCATTAATGATTTTAGATTGTTGTGGATATTTGTGTAATTTGTGTTAAAATATAAAATAAATGAAATAATTATCAAATTTATTACTGCATAAAATTCTAATTTAGAAAGTAATAAATCAAACTCATTAAAGAATGAAGAAAATATGTTGGATTAATGGAGAGTCATGGCACTTATCGCTGTCCTAAAGTTATGATTGTCTCTTTTCGTGCGAGCACTAATGATAGATCATGACTTTAAAATAAAATCCCATTAACTCTCAATGGCATCTCATCCCATGCGCAGGACCATAAGGAGACTAGAAATCAATCCATAGTCACTTTGCCGATAACACAAAAGTCCTATAGAAGTGTATGAAATAAAATTGTCTAAACCTCATAAACTCTATATGTCCAAAATGGATTATGGTCCCTTTATACAAAAGTAAAATGTATGACTTTTGGAAAGGATTAATACGCCACTAAGCACCATAAACAACACCATAAAGGCACTATAAATAGGCCCAATAGTGATTAAAAATAAAATGATCAAACATTTATAAAATCATAATAATATAATTGATAAGGCAATAAAAATATAATAAATTAAAATTAAAAAGCACTTTTAGTTGTGACATTCAAGCATATAATAGAATGATTTTATTGAACATAAAATAAATTAAAAAAATTTTAAAATTTATTTCCAACACTAAAAAATTTTCACACCATGGACTTATAAGACAATGCAACTATATAGGCATATAGCTACCTTTGGCAGCCACGTGCAAAGCATGTGGTCATTCATCTATGTATTCTTTTTAATAGAGTGACCACAAGTGGTTATATAAGAAATTAACATTGAATTATTTCTCGGAGTATGACAGTGGATTTGTAAAACATGGAAAAAAAATTTAGGATTCCGTCTATTTTTAACGGATCTATAAAACTTGTAAAGAGTAGTGGTAAGTAGTGTAAAATAACTGTTTTTAAAGCATGATACCATACTTGCAAAGTTTCTTAAATTTTATAATTAGAAAGTGAAATATTTCTCAACTTTCAAGAATATGTAATCTATAGAAGATTAAATTAAAAGCTATTCCCAAATCCTTAGATTACTACAAGTGTTTGTAACATGAAATGTTCCATGTAAATATTTGGAATATTTGTGGAAAAAAAAACATTACGTATCTCCTATCAATAGATTAAGTTGATCACTAGCTATTATTATCTACCATATCTGCTTAAGAGGTGAACCTATAAAGAAGACTGAATTTTATTTGAAGAGAGTAGCTTAGATAGAGTAAATAGTTGAGTTGAGTGTATTGAAAAAAGATTGAGTATATTTTTCTCTCTTATCAATAATAAAGACAGCAGATTATTAATAATGTGTAATTTCTACCTCAAGGTTGATGATTAAATTATGCATGAACATAAAAATTTACCTTCAATTTAATCAAACTACATGTTCAGAACTTTGAGATTAGAGAAAATGCCAAAATTATTATTATTATTATTATTATTATTATTATTATTATTATTATTATTATTATTATTATTATTATTATTATTAATTTTCAATATCCTAATAAATTTAGGACTTAAAGATATATAATTCAATATCACAGGTTACATCTCTTAAAATAGCCCCTATACTCCATGGACCTCCGATCGCCCCATAGGAGAAGTTAGATACTAATTGATATATTAATTACATATTATTAACAATAAGCGTTACAAGTAGAAGTTACTGTTTATCGGAGATCTAAAAGTCCATTATAATAGATTTAATAATTATTATATTTGGTTGGATTTTAATTTTTTTTAATGAGCCTTAGACCATTATGTTTTGTTGGGCTTTTGTATCACTAAAGCAATACCATAAATTGTTCACTCAATAGAGCAATATTTCCTTATTTTGCTTGACTCTTCCCATTTCTACTTAACTAGACTTGCTAGTTGGCCTTCTAGCATATGATATAAAACTCAATGGCCCATCACTACCAACAGCTACTGGGAGCTTGGAGGAAAATTTGTTTTTGTTTTTTTTCCTCCTTCTTTTATTCTTTTTTTGGGCAATTCTCGATCAATATTTTTCTGACTTAAATTTTCATTAATGACTAAATAATATTTATATGAATATGGAATTTAAAATAAATTTTCTTCATCGTAACAAGCACTTTTGGTGCAAGAATTTTAATGACATATATCAAGACAAATATCTTTATTTATTTCAATTGTACTTTTAACACTTAGTGCCATGTTTATTTTTTCAACATTTAAAGGAAGGAAATTCATTAAGCTCGTATTTACGATGTGTACAATCTGGTCTTTCTTTTTTAAAAGGATCAGGACTGGTTTCCCAATAAAAAAGAGTAATAGGTATGTTTATTACTTGCTCACTAGAAATATTAAAATGGCTTTGACAATTTCTAAACACTAAATACAAATGTAATAAATAATAATAGTTTTTGCTTTATCATGATGTGAGAAATAATATTTATTTTATCATGATATGATTTTTGAAAATTTCACAATGGTATAAATTTAATTTGTCATTGTTTAATTAATGATATATGTATATATATATATATATATATTTATAATCGAAGTATAATGATAATTATTTTTTGTTGCTGATTGTTTATAATGTATTTATAAACAATTTTTTTTATTAATTATCAAATAGTAACAAGTTTTACATAATGTTTTTCCCACTAAAATTGTAAAAATATATATAATAACAAAACAAATTGATGAGCTTGAAAGTCATTTATAATGAAAAGGGTGGTGTTTGGGCTAATTCGACCAGGGTGGTTGAATGATCCGACAACAATATTTTTCAAGATTTGAGATTTGCAACAACATCAAACGTTAAATTAGCCGAGGTGCCCCCAAGGAAGGCACTCCGATGCTCAAGTTTGTTCTGGTCGAAGGAAGATAATCAAACAGAACATTAGGAGCTTATAGTATATTTGACATTACCTAGAGTGTGGCTAGCAATGAGGTATTTATAGCCTTTCCCTGGTGCGTAATATGTCAAAGATGCCCCTATCAGATGTAGAAGACTTTTGTCCTTACCTATAGGTTATTGGTCATTTTTTATCCTGATACTATTCCAGGTGGCATCAACTCCTGCTTTCAAAGGTGAACAGTACTTTGGATAGGCGCCTCCCTGCTAATGTTGGTAGTAGAGTAGGTGGTTGAGACTGTATCGGCAAGCTCGTACTATTAATGTGAAGGCATGCTGCTTGTCAAAACATTAAATGCGGCCAGGATATAAGTCAGCGTCGAAGTAAAGGATAGAGGTCGATAATGGTTGAACAGATGGGGCAGTCAACTAGAAAGATGGTTGAACAGGCCGAGTGGCTTGAAGCCTCCAGTTGAATGCTGTTGAGAACAGTCCGATCGACTAGACGATTGTTGTTGAGTGGTCCAGCCCAACTAGACCCAAAACTGACGTTAGGCTGTGCATGTTAAATTGGCTTGGACCTATTAGGCTATCCCATATCATGAGTCCCCCTTACTTACGATCCTAATCGAGCTTGTCGATGAGTAAGAGCAGGGAGTAAATAACTAAATGATGATTTTGGCAATTACAACGATTTTGCGGAGGTTATGCGCATTCAACTAGGGTTCTATCCACTTAATTGGGGTTTTTAAATATTCAACTTGGATTTTTGAATTCCTGACCAGGGTTTTAGATGATTTTTGTGCATTTAATGCACCAGTTATGTCATAGAATATGAGGCGCTAAGGGCGACAGTGCAATTATTGTTATCGCTTGGGTTCTCCTGTCTAAATGCTTATAAATATGGAGAGTGGATACATCTATTTACACTTTTGCTGAAATCATCTCTAGTTGAATTCTTGCTTGTCAAGCTCTCTAAACCTTTCGCGTGCTTAGAGTTTTCAGGATATTTGATGTATGTTCCTTTACCTATTTGATCTTTTCTCTTATTTTTTCTTTGTGAAGATGTCGAGTGCCTTAGATAGAGAAAATGTAAGATCTAAGGGTGTAGCATTCTATGGGGAAACTAAGGTTGAGAGTACGTTAAAGAGTATACATGAGGGTGGTCTTGATAGTTCCTCGAGCAACAACTCAACCTCGAGTAGCTCGAGTAGCTCAAGCATTAAGAGAGTTGCCTCTGGGGATAAGGTTGGTCCCAACAAAGCACCTGTGTCTCATGGTCGGTTATTCATGCCAGACCACTATGCTAAAATAGTCTCCAAAATATCCCCAGCAAACCTAGTGCGAACTAGGGAGATGTACCATATTCTTGAAGAATATGAGCGTTTAGTGCCTAAAGCTTGAGGTAGGATACCTCAATCTCCTAGGGGATGCATAACGGTGCTCGAGTATAGGTTGAGGTGTGGCCTTAGGTTTCCTCTAGCCCAAGCAATAGTTGACCTCCTGGTGGGTCTAGAGGTCTATATAACCCAGCTGCTCCCCAACTGTTTTGCTACTCTTTATAGCTTTACTGTGTTGATGTATTTGTTCGACCAGCCAGCATCCTTCGCCAATTTTTCCAGCCTATTTCATTTACTAATGTCTCGAAAGTCAGGCAGCATAGAAGAGTTTGATTTCTACCATCTAACAGTATGCCCACATCGAAAGTTCCTAGTAGCCCCTTCTTCCTCGTATGGCCAAGAGTAGAAAAAATATTTTTTTATGTTCGAGGGCTGGGGGATTTTAATATTCTGAGAGGGTGGTGGAGGGGGCCTATGAAAATGCTAGGAAACTAGACACCTAGTTGGCTCAATACCTTCATCTGGGATCTAGTCAAATTTGGGCATATGGAGGCCTCAGTTTTGACTAAAGAGAGGTGCTTGGTATTGGTTGGCTTATCGCCAGTCGAGCTTGACTTGCTCGTGGACAATCAACTAGGTAGAGATCTTTGTCAACTGTATTAACTTTTTATTTTGTTCTTTTTGCTTGATTTTGATGTATTTGATTTTATCTTTATTGATAAATCGAGAAGAGATAATGGCTAAAAGTCAAGCAGAAGCTCAAGCCAAGGCCCTAAGGAATGAAGAGTGCCGTCAAGTGGCTGTTGCTCGATGAGAGGCCTCTGCTGTAAAGCTGGCCACTTCGACCTGATCAACCTTTTGCTCTTGTAGCCCCCCAAATCAAATAGGTGCCTAAGACCCAATCTGCTCAATAGGAAGAGCCCATGCGAAGCAGCCCTGTGGGTCAGGGCAAAAAGCAGTTAGCCGAGCAGGGAGGCTCGACGCCTAAGAGGATAATGAGCAATAAGGGAAAATAAAAGGTAGTGACAGGCTATGACTTATTTGGAAAATATGGGGATGTGGTATTTTTCCAACTTTCTCGATTGCCATCGCCTTGTTTTGGCACTAACCCCAATATGAAAGTGACTGACTCGACCTCCATTCTTTAAAGTGGAATGATGGGCAGTGATGCCCTAAAGTGGATGATCAATGGGCTTTTCTCAATTGACTAGTGCAAATTTATGAACTTGAGTCAGGCTGGGGCTCTCCGAGTATTGGGCTACCATTGTAACATGGTATGTATGAGGTCAAGTATGTCTTGTTGAATTTTTTTTCCATAGTTGTACTATATACTGACACTCTGTATGTTTTAGGTGGGCCAAATGGGGGACAACATCTTCTGCTGGTCAGAGTTGGCATTGATGGATCGAGAGGAGCTGTAGGAGAGGAGATGTGGAAACCCTCAAGGTCCAGCTCAAGTCCTCTCAGCTTCAGGTTGTCCAGCTGACTAAATAGGTGGTCGAGCTCAAGGAGTAGCTAAACTTTAAGGACCAACAGCTCATACAGGCAGTCGAGGACAGGAGTTACATGGACTCAATAATTAAAAAGGCTCACTTGGACCTATAGGTGATAGGTCGTGTAGGGGCCACTGAGGAGGCACGGAAGGCTTTCACTCAACACCTCCCCATAATATGATGAAAAGTGGTGAAGCAGTTCATCTTGAGCTTGGCTTTTCTGGATGGGAGAGTAATTATATCACTAGATAATGCTCACGAGGCATTCCATAGAGCCATGAAGTAGCTCAAGTGCCTGGGTTATGCTTTTTGGCCTGATGATAAGAGCAAAATAAGCCCTACACTCAATGAAAATCTACAACTTTACCCAAATCGGAGGAGGGCAGGGTCAATCGGGTCGAGAAGAAGGATATCGCGACCAATGTGCTCGTTGAGCCCTTAACTAAAGCTCAAAAGAAGAAGGCTGAGGTTGATGCAAGGTTGGAGGAGTTAGCCAATGAATTTGCTTTCACCGAGGACTTTCTTGTCCAGTTAAGGGAGGAGCAGATCGATGTGGCATAGTACGTGCTGTGTTCGACTAACTTTATGACTGACATTGCAGGGCCTTTTCAACTACCTTAAGCCATTTCACCTCTCGCGTGCGCATTGCCAGAGCCCAACTTAAATTGGACATAGAGTGACTAAGCTGGTTCCAGTCAGAGTTGACCTCAAAGCTTGCTGCTATTTTTTTCTTTCTTTCTTTTTTTGTTTTTATTTTCTTTGTAATAAAATTCTAATGAATTTTTTAATGAATGAAAAATATTTTTCACATCTATTTTGTCAAATGAATTTGATTCCTGTTGTTGAATGCAACTTTATTATTGTGATAGTATTGGGAATAGTTACCAACCTAATCTGTTATCAAAACCATTATCAAGAAAGTCTAACAACGCTATCATCGAATTTGCTTAATGTTGATAGATGCATGGTTTTGCTAAAGCGTATTTAGTAGTTTATTTTTTGTAATTGTGTAGTTTATTCTCATTGTTTTATGGTCAACCTACTGATTGACTATGAGATCGATCATACAGTTTTGGCTAAAAAGCCAAGTTTGTAGTGTGTAGCTATTTTGGGTCAACTGTGTGGTTAATTCGAAACTTTAGTTTGACAGCATAAGGCTGCTTTTATGTCAACTATGGGGTCAACTCAAAATTGATTGGGTAGCACGAAGCTTCTTCTTTGTCGACTACAGGGTCGTGAGACTAACAGCATGAGGTTGCTTATTCGTCAACTATAGGGTCGACTAGGATTTTGGGTGGCAGTGTATAGCTGCTTAGTCGTTGACTGTGGGGTTGACTAGGATGTTGAGTGGCAGCATGGGGCTGTATATTCATTGACTATGAGGTCGACTAAGTGGTAGTATGGGGCTGCTTATTCATTGACTACAAGGTCGACTAGGTGGCAGCGTGGTGTTGCTTATTCGTCTATTATGGGGTTGACTAGGCACTAATGTGGAGCTACTTTTTTGTTGACTATGGGGTCAACTAGGCACTTAAGTCGCAGCATGGGGCTACTTATTCATCAACTATAGGGTTAATTAGGAAACTTGAGTGGCAGCATAGGGTTGCTTATTCATCGACTATGGGGTCGACTAGGTGGCAGCATAGGGTTGCTTATTTATCTATTATAGGGTCTACTAGTTAGCGGTGTGGAGCTGCTTTTCATTGACTATGTGGTCGACTAGGCACTTGAGTGACAGCGTGGGGCTGGTTATTGTCTACTACGGGGTCGACTAAAAATTTGAGTGGATATGAAGTAGATACAACTATAACAATGCAAGCTAATGACGGTAGTATTGCTAAAACTTTATTCATATCCTGGAATATTGGGACGATTTCAATATAATTTTTAGATGTAAAATTTTCTTAAGTTGATGGCATTTCATGGGCGAGGGAGTTCATCCCCATCCATATTAGCAAGTCTGTAGGCATTATGCTTTGACACTTTAACAATGGAATAATGTCCTTCCCATTTCAAGTCGAGCTTATCAATGTTCTTAGAGACTTTCATCTTTTTGAGAATGAGATTTCCAACCTTAAAATGGTGTGGCTTGACCCTTTTGTTTTAGTTCTCGGCCATCCTCAACCTGTAGCGCTATATAGTATTGTACGCTTCTTGCCTGTGCTCATCATTAGTTTGCAGGTCGAGCTTTTTTTATGTGTTTCTGAGTGGGTAGAAGTGAATGATTTGAGTTATGTGTTGAATAAGCTATACGGGAATGACTGCCTCGAACCTGTAGACCAGACTGTAAGGGCTTAACCTATTGCTGTTTGGGGTATTATCCTGCCACCTATAGCACTTTAGAAAGATCGTCTGCCCAGTTTGAGCCAATATTCTGTATCCTGGCTTTCAAGTGGCCGAGAATCATTTTGTTTGTTACCTCTATTTGGCCATTCGATTAAGGATTGCCCACTAAAGTAGAGTACTTGGTGATCCCTAAAGTGTCGCACTGACCTCTGGTACTCCTACTTTGGAACTGAGTCCTATTGCCTGAAATAAGGACCTTGGGAAGACCAAAATGGCAGATGATGGTTTTTCAAATGAAACTCTTCATGGTTGCATGTATTATCTTGGAAATAGCCTTAGCCTCGATCCATTTAGTAAAGTACTTAATCGCTATGATAATGAATTTTTGCTGGCCTTTCGACCTCGGTAGCGAACCCAAGATGTCAATCCATCATTAGTCGAATGACAAAGAAATTTGGACATTGACCATGGGCGTGGTGAGTTTGAATGGACTTGGCATGATGTGCATTTTCAAGAAAAATCCACTGAGTCCTTCAATTATGTTGGCTAAAAGTATCTATACTTGATTACTTTGTGTGCAGGGATCTTTCCCCGGAGTGGTTTCCGCACATGCCTGCATGGATATCTTGTAATACTTTGAGAGCCTGGTTAAGATCCAGGCACCTCAAGGGTGGCCTAGAGATCGACCTCTTATACAATTGACCATGTTCGTTGGGTGCAAACTTCGCAACTTATCCTCGAAGGTGCCGAGCTTCATATCTATCCTCGGGGACTAGGCCTTGACTCAAGTAGAGTTTGATTAGGTCCTTCTAAGAAAGAATTATCTCCCTAATGCTTGCTACTAGATTCTCCTTGAATGGTTTGATCGATGGCCTATAATGCCCCTGGTCCAATATTATTTTCCTGTCTCTCTTGCCCCTGATCAAGCTTGAAAATTTTGGCAAGGCATCCGCTTACTCATTCTCATATTGAAATACCTGGCTGAGGGTGAACCTTTTGAATAACTACTGCAACTTTCTAACCTCTATTAGGTACCACTCATTATCGAGTCCTTAGCTTCAAAATTTCGATCAACCTGTTTAGCTACTAATTGAGAGTTCGTAATTGCAACCAAATGTTTGACACCCCATTTGAGTGCCATCCTCATTCCAACAAGGAAGACCTTATATTCTACCTCATTATTCATGATTATATAGTCCAAGTTTATTGCAAAATTATATTTCTCTGCTGTTGGGGATTGAAGAACCACTTCTACTCTCTCTCTCCAGATGTGGTCGACGACCCATCAATGTGAAAAGTCCAAACAAGAGGGGCTTCACAATTTTTCTCGGGCAATTCAACTCGCTTGATGATGAATCAGCCAGAACATGTGTTGTGATGGCTATTCTCAACTGGAAGGTAATGTTAAACTCTCCCAGCTTGATAGCCCATTTGGTTAGCCTTTCGAATGTGTCTGGTTTTAACAACACTTGTTACAACAACTGGTTGGTCAACACTATAATGGCATGGGATTGGAAGTATAGACATAACTTCTGAGCCGTGATGACCAGTGCCAAGGAAAATTTCTTGATCTTCTAGTAACTATGCTCCGATCCTTGGAGTGACTTACTGTAATAATAGACTGGTCGATAACTGTCATTTCTTGTCGAAACTAAGATTAAGCTAATCAATGCTTTGGAGACCACCAAATATATTTGAAGTACCTCTCCTAGTTTGGGTTTGGTGAGCGTAGGGAGTGAAGATAAATATTGCTTCAACTTGACTAGTGCCTAATTACATTGTTCATTCTACTGGATACCTGACTTCTTAACATTCCAGAGAATTTTGAAGAAAGGTAAACTTTTGTCTGCTAATCTTGAAATGAATCTGCCTAAGGAAATAATTCTTCCAACCAGCCTCTGGACTTCTCTAATTGTTGATAGAGGAGTGATGTTGAGGACTACCTAAATTTTCTATGAATTGGCCTTAATACCTTACTGACTGACCATGTAGCCCAAAAATTTACCCCCGCAGACTCTGAAGGTACACTTGTTCTAATCAACTTCAGACCAAATGCTCTCAAAATTGTAAAAGTATGATTGAGGTCGGGCAAGTGGTCTTGTGCCTTTTACGTCTTTATAATCATATCGTTGATGTAGACCTCCATCGACTGGCTAATTTTATTTTGAAACATAAAGTTAGCTATCTTTTGGTAAGTTGCTCTAGCATTTTTCAGTCCAAAAGGTGTGACCAAGAAATAATAGACCCCATTGGGAACAACAAAAGAAGTTTTATCTCTATCCATAGGAGGCATGAAAATTTGATAGTAGCCTTGAAACACATTCATCATGCTCAACAACTCCCAACCAATAACTAAATCAACTAATAAATCTATTCAAGATATGGGGTAAGGATCTTTAGGGTATGCTTTATTTAAATCTATAAAGTTATTACACATTCACTATAGTCCCTAATTTTTTGGGATGAGTACAACATTACAAAGCTAAAAAGGATATTGAATTTCTACAATATAACTTGTATCTAGGAGTTTCCTAACCTCCTATTTAATGATCTGAGTCCTCTCGGCATTGAATGTCCTTGTCTTCTATCTGATTGGTTTGTATGAGGGGTTAATGTTAAGGCGATGCACGATCACGTTAGGGTCAATTTCCTGGAGGTTGAATGCTTTCTATGCAAAGATGTTAATGTTTCTTCTAAGAAAATTGACCATAAGGCATTCCTAGTAGGGGCAAATGTCGACCCTAATGCGAGTTATTTTGTTAGGGTTTTCTTACTCCAGCTCAATAGTTTTGAATTCCCTGATGGGCTCCACTCAGGTATCCTCCAACTTTCTCTTTTTATTTGCTTGGGTCTCCTCGAGTTCCACTACAGAGGTATCCTCGAAGGCTTTCAGTTGTGGTCAAGTCTTTTTCTCACTTGACTCAACTGAGATGTTGTAATACCTTCATGCCTCTTTAGTATTGCACAACAATTCCCCTATGCTAACTGAGGTAAAAAATTTGATGTTCATGTAGTATGTCGACACAATAGCATAAAAATCATTCAAGGTTGGTCGACTAATGATACCGATGTAGGTAAATGGGGTATCAACCACTAAATAGTTAACTAACAGAGTTTTTCTTTGAGGTGCCTCCCCAAATGACGTTGATAGGCTGATAAATCCTTCTGGAATAATTTTTGATCCCCTAAATCTAACTAAAGGGGTTCACATAGGCTCAAACTTCAGCTGACCCATGTTTATTCTTTTGAGAGTTGAGAGAAAAATAATATTGGCCAAGCTGTCATTATCGACCAGGATCTTTTGCACTTCAAAGTTGGCAATCTCAATAGAGACTACCATAGGATAATCAACTTTATGGTTGACATTCGTTCCCTCGAGATGGGCCAAGTCGTTATTAGTGAATATAATAGGCTTTGTGCTCGTCGATAAGTGGAATGTTATTTCAATGGGCGAGGCTTTGGTCGACTCCAGCCTCCTTGTTGACTTTGAGTCCCCTCCTAGTGGGGCCTCCCACGATCATGTCAATCACTCCTCGAATGGGCGGGCGATCCTCGTGGGCTGGTTTCTTTCCCTTATCCTCTCTCCTAGGGCTAATCAACCTTTCTCTATAGGGAGTCTGATTGGTTTTGCCCCCTTCAACCTGTGTATCCATAGCAACATATTTTTTGAGATGTTCCTATCTAATGAGCCTTTCAATCTTGTCTTGGAGGTTGAAGTATTCATCAATGTCATGCCCCTTTTATTTGTAGAAGTGGTAATACTTTTTTGATTTTCTCATCGCTTTAGTCTCCATCAGTTTCCTCTTTTTCTGAGGAGATTTTCATGTTGAATGGCATATAGAACCTCTCTTCTCAAGATGTACAATGATGTGTAGTTGTGAAAATATTTTATTGGAGATTGACCTCTTTCTCTGTATTTTTGGTTGTCTCTCTCCTTCTTCTTTTTGTTGACCTCAAAGGATCCAAACTTAAGCTTATTCATCTCCTCTTGGGTCATGTACCTCTCCACCAGGTCGAGCAATTCCTCCATCAACCTGAGGCGTTCACGCACCAAGACGTTGGAGCATTCTTTATGTTTGAGCCCCAGGAACAACACATCGATCAGGAACCTCCTAGGGTTATTTATTTTTAGAACCTTCATGTTGAACCTCAAAAAGAAGTTACGAAGGGATTTCCCTCATTCTACTTTACGGTATGAAGATGGGTGTGGGGGAGTTTCATCCTTCTCTAGATGGTGAACTGGTGTAAGAACTTGTCACAAAGCTAATCATAGGAGTATATCAACAAGGGTTCCAACTTCACAAATCAATCAAGCGCAATGCTCTAGAAAGTGGTCACTAGTATCTTAGCATAGATATACTTATTGTGGCCATGCAGTTGTATCATATGATCGAACTGCATCAAGTGCTCATTAGGATATATCAAGCTGTCGTATCTTGATAATTTGATAAGGACTTTAGCATCAATAGTAATACACTCATCAATAATCTCTTGGATGAACGAGGAGCCTCTCTCTCAACGAGACCTCTAGGGGCCCTCCGCATTAGGCGCTTTCTCAGTGTTTCTCCTTGAGATCTCATTGAGGCATCTGTTTAATTATTGAACTTGATGGGAAGCCTCTTCCCACTCCTCCCGATCTGCTTGGGTGGCATTTCAATCAAAATAGGGTCTTGTGTACTCGACTCTATTGCAATGCAAAGATCGAATAGTTTAGGCCATGAGGTTTGTAGATTTTTCCAATTCCTCGTGGTGGTGATGTTTGGAGCGTTTGACCGTATCACGTTGCAAGGCTCGATTAGGTCGAACGTGATGACAACGGAGTGAGCGATTTCCTCCCTCAACTTTAATCACCCCCTCTCTCCATAGGGGTATTTGGGACTGGCTTCACTTCTGGTTGATGGTTGCCTGGACTCTTGGCGATTATGATTGTCCCTAGGGGACTTTTCTTCTGGTAGAGGTGGTTGTGATGTAGCAATGCCAGCTAGGCTAACATAATAGTTTGTCTGTTTAATACAACGAAAAGCTGGGCAAAAATTTAAGCAAAGATTTGCTTGCTCATTAACTGTATTAACTGGGGCATAGCCAATGTCACCACTTGCTCTTGGGAGGCACTAGGGCCTAGGGTGTGCGAAACCTATAGAGGCAGAGAGGGAGGTGGAGATGTGGACCTCCTGTTCTCCTTCCTTTCAGATGCGGCTCTACGTGTGTTCACTATTTTTTCGTTACAATCTCAAGTTTTCCCATAAACAGTGCCAAAATGATGAGGTTGAAAATCCTTTGTAGTGAAAATGATGGTGTTTGGGTTAATTCGATTAGGGAGGTCAAATGATCCAACAGCAATGCTTCTCGAGGTCTGAGATTTGCAATAATAGCAAACGTTAAACTAGTTGAGGTGCCCCCAGTGAAGGCATTTTGATGCTCAAGTTAGTTCTGGTTGAAGGAAGATAATCGAACAAAATATTAGGAGCTTATAATGTATTTAGCATTACCTAAAATATGGCTGGCAATAAGGTATTTATAGCCTTTTCCTGGTGTGTAATATGTCAAGAGTGCCCCTATCAGGTGTAGAGGGCTTTTGTCCTTACTTGGAGGTTATTGGTCATTTTCGATTCTAGTACTATTCTAGGTGGCATCATCTTTTGCTTTGTAGGGATAACAGTACTCCAAGTAGGCGCCTCCCTCCTAAAGTTGGTGGTAGGGTTGGTGGCGAAGACTGTACCAGTAGGCATGTGCCATTAATGTGGAGGTATGTTGCTTGTCAGAACATTAAATGTGGCCAAGATATGAGTTAGCACTAGAGTGAAGGATGGAGGTCAATAATAGTCGAATAGATGGGGCGGTCGACTAGAGAAATGGTTGAGCAGATCGAGTGGCTTGAAGCCTCCAACTGAATGCAGTCGAGAACAATTCGCTCGACCAGACGATTGTGGCTGAGTGGTCCAACCTAGTTGGGCCCAGAACCGATGTTGGGCTATGCATGTTAAATAGGCCTAAACTTGTTGGGCTACCTCATATCACAAATATTTTCGTCTCTCAATATATATAATTATTCATAAATATTTATCGCTTAATTTTTCTCACTAATATAAATAGGTTGATTGTGTTCTTACTAATGCTCCAAATGGGTTGGATCCAATATAGGTGTATATGGATGGCTTGAAAATAGGCCGGATTTTAGTTGGGCCAAT
>JACGDI010000656.1:1386760-1400846 GCA_014898725.1 Jacaranda copaia | reverse complement strand
CCCCAACCCAAAAAAAAAAGGTTTATAATGAGATATTTTTTATGCCTTGCTCAATATAGAATTTTAAAATATGGTGAGATAATTTGTTAATTTATATGCCAATTTCATTAATTTTCGTAGTGCGGAATTGTATTAAAAACTAATCGTAATTGGTACTTGTTTTTGTAAAACAAAAATGATAGTTTAGACGAAATTCATAGTTGTCGCCATATATTGAAAATCTAGGTCAAACATATTCCAACGACTAAACTATTGCATAACCTTGGGTTTCTATACAATCAGTTGATCATAATTCATAAACAAATTTCTATTGATTATTGTGGAATTCTTGTGAGAAAGAGAATGACAACAATTGTAATATGCACTACGTTAAGTTTTCTTAATTTTAGGTTTTATATTTTTGTTTATACATCTAGAAAATTGAAATTCAAATTACAAAGAAACGACTAGATTACTAATTATGAACCACAAGTTGTGGAATAGTTTATATTCAAACAAATTTTACTCTCGACAAAAATAAATTACAAGACAAAAAAATGAAAAATGAATAAACTGACTTCATAGTTAGTAAAAAGCAACACAGTCTAAGAGAAAAATTCTAAAATAAAGAAGACTAATTCCCTGATTTTTCCCTCTTAATTTGTGATCCAAGGGCTTAAGCTTGTTTCTGGACATGTGTATTTTTTCTTGGCTTGACAAAATGACAGTACATTTTTGCTTCGAAGTTAGGGGAATGGGTGATTTGGCACCTTGAAGAAGTATATGAACTTTAAGGCATCAATATTTATGACAAAAACTTGGAACTGGAAGGGTTTTTCTGGTTTTATTTTCAGAGCTATTTTTAGTTTCTAATCATTTTTAAAAGATGAAAAGTTAATTATAAATTTAAAATAAAAATAAAAATATGTTTGAATGGTTTGTTGGAAAGTAATTATTAAAACATGTATAGAATTGAAAATTGGTAGATTGATATTTTTTTATGTTTAAGAAAATTTATTTTTTAAAAATATATGTATATTTTATTAATTTTAAAATGATAGTTAATACTTTATATCAAATTAAATTTGAATTTAATTGATGCGATAATAGGATGATAGGATAGGTTTGGGAAGAACTTGAATGAAAATATGAATAATTGGAGTGAAAATAGAAAGAACGTGATAGTTTTTAATTTTTATTTTCAGATGAAAAAGAAAAGAGGTTGTGAAAATAAAACCAAATAGGCTGTAAATGTTAGACTTTTGAATTTAGAAATTTCATGAAGACTAGAGTTTTAAACTTGAGATATGAGCCTGTAATTATATCTGTGCATATATTTTCTCTTTTTTGTGTTTTTGATTAAGCCTCGATTATGGACAAATTGATTTCTTTCATATTTAACGCTTTTATACCAATATTATTTAAAATATAAAATAAAAAATATTGCTTGGACTTGATTGGCCGCACGTGGTTAGATATGTCATGTGTGGCAAATTGTTTAGCTTGAGATTGTTATACTACAAATTTGATTTGATTGAGCACAACACTTTGCCTCAACACTTAGTCGTATATGATTGGTACACAAAATGAATACTATGATATTAACTAAAATTAATGATTGACCTTTATACTTTTGAGGAAAACCAAAATTTCTACCGAAGTTTTCTAATAATTTCATGTATTGGTATTAATATGAAGCAATATAGAAGAAGTGGTTTGGACAAAAATGAGAAGTAGAAACAAATATAAATTTTAATTATTAATTCATCAAAATTAGGTTTTTAGATTTATATGAATTTTAGTTATTTTTCATAAATCATTCTGGATCCATTAAATTCATTTTGAATTCAAATTTAACAAAATTTACTTAAATTCAATTTTCTTGGACCTATTTTTAAAATTTTAAAACACAACACAACTCAATTAGCATTGAGTTGGATTACGCCCATGAGCTCTAACCCGCATTGCTACCCCTTGCACTTATATATAATGTAATTTTTTCTTAAAAGAACCTCTCCCTATATTGATATGCAAATATGTAATTTTACATGTCAAAAGAAAATTGATCTAGTCTAGGAAAGCAAGTAAAGAAGGACTCTTCCTTTACAGCCAACTTATTCTAGACAAACAAAAGAAACAAAATAGAAGTTCAAGAGCGGGTGACCATCTGCAAGGCAATCAAAACCCATACTTATATTATCTGTAAGTACTATATAATACTTATATCTACTATATGTTACAATAAATTGGTACGACAATAATAGGTGATGTAAGTTTGAAAACGAGTTAGTATCGTATCTTATGTAAAAGACAGATGAGATGACTTTCATTAATTTGAACAGCACAGAACCAAGCTTTGGATTCCCATCATGTCTTCGGAACTATATTGTGAACCAAACTCCTTCGCATTTGAAAAGTTACATTCACCACCTATATTGTGAACCAACACCTAAGAATCCTAGTGGAGGGGTGCGAAATGGTTAAGTTACTCCTAACAATTTATTAAAAAAACATAAATCCAAAAAATAAAAAGATTTAAGTTGTATAATTTTATTTTATTTTATTTTATTTATTATTATTGTTGTTGTTTTATGAAGTTTTGGGGGTCAAAGCATAAATAGGAAAGACTTAATTAAAGAACATTTAAAAATTTTAGGGGTCAAAGTGAGACTATTCCTGGTCAATTGGGTCAACTTATGCACCCACTTAATGTGGGACTCAATTGAAAGCTAAAAGAAAATATTGGGGTCAATGTGTAAATGCCAAAAATTTCCCTTTATATGTATCCCCTCCCCCAAATTTTTTTTTTCCTCATTTCCACCCACGCACCTCTCTCTCTCTCTCCTCCCTGGTGATGGCCAAACCTAGAAACCAATCCAACCAAAAGCTTTCTCACCTTCTTGGGAACATAGTGATACCACACGCAACTCGATTCTGTTGGTGGGTCGCTAGGAAATTGTATCTTAAAGTTGACCAACAGCCGTGAGTGGAAAACGTGGTGGTGCAATGGTGGAAACTTGAATCTGGGGAGTAGTTCTTGTAGAGTTTAGCTTGAGGAGTGATTTGGTGTCTTCAATTTTCAGTTTAGATCGCATGTGGCAATGTAATTAGAAACAACGATGGTGGAGGTGGTGGCATTGAGAGATTGAAGCTCCAATTGACAAGCAATTCAGCAGTAATTTGGAAAATTGACTTAGGCATTCTTTTGCTCTCACTGAGACACATCTAATGGTGGTGGTGGTGATCAACTTCAGTGACGGTGACGTGGAGGTGGCCCTGAGATAGATTTCTTATCTTGACGTGGTGATCATGTCTGTGGCATCAGTTTAGGGAGATCAAATTCTGAAACTAAATTTTGGTATAATAGTTGGAATTGGGATTAGCATCCATCACCTTGTATTATTCTTGTTAATTTTGCCCATTTCCTGTATTTTGAAACACATGAAAGAATATGACTTGGACCTTTGAAGTGCATGTATATATATAAAGCTTAGTGGACCTGAATTTATTATATAATATGCAAACCTTGGTTAATTAAGTTATATTAAGTGATTTAAATCCTAATTTTATGTATTTGACACCTAAGTGACAAATTGACATATTAATCGTAATTTGACGGTTATAATTGATATTATGTAATGTTGCAAGGATAATTGTAAAATAGGAACCTGAATTGATTCATTAATTGGTGCAAATATGACACCTAAAGGTATTATAACATTAATAGCATAGTTAGCATGACATCTTACAATTATTTCAGGATCGAGCTTCAAAATATAGAATTAATTGTAAAACAACTGATAATAGGATATTATTAGTTTAATTATTATTATAGGGTCAAAATCAGTGTCTTGACAATAAGTCCGTTCTTTTCATTAGCTGATGAGGAGCCAGACCCTATAAGACCATAGACCAAAATAGCATTTCTGTGGCTATTAAGGCAAGGATCTAACCTATCTATCCCATATGGGTGCCCCCAGCTGCAGCACCACCAGAGGTCAATATAGATGATGGTTTTGAGGAGTTTGAAAAGGAAAATGAGGACATGGATATAGAAATGAATCAGGGGAATGAAGATGAGGCTATGAAATCTAATATTATTGACATGGGGGATTAAAGTTGGAGGCCTTTATGTGTGTGGTTGTGTTTGTAGACGTGTTTGTATGTGTAGTATTAGCTTTTGACCGTTATAATAGATAGAAAATGGCTAAGGTTAGTAAGACTAATAGGATAATGTCCTATCAAGCCTTGTCATTTTGTCTCTGACTAGGCATATAGTTGGCTTAGCAAATTTTGGAATTTTGACCTTGTATATAAACTGATATAACATTTGCTAATGCTAACTCAAAAACATTAATGAAATTTTATCATTGAGCATTGAAGGACTAGATTTTTGTTACAATGGATTTTATTTAATTTTGTTAAACTCTTTTTTTCTCTTTTCCTTTTTTTTCACAAGCTTAGCAAATTTGAAAGAATTGATGGTCACTTTAGTTATTATTACACAACTCGATAATCATAGGCTTAAGAACATCTAGGGTATATTAGACTTGTAATGGCATCACATAAGGATTTGGATATACCCACTTTAGCTCTAGCAAGTCGCTGAGGAAGACGGCCCAATAGACAGGCTAACATTCAACAAGCTCCTAAATAGGGAGCACTCGTCTCTTAATAACCACTGCCAAATGAAAAAGTCTTGCAAACCTCTCTGGTTGATCAATATGTTATAGGTCAACTAGTAGATCCTATATATTAGAAAAGGCAAATATTTAGGCAATATGGTCAATAATATGATGGTGGAGCAAGAATTGCTAACAAGATTACTAAGGATAGAGTGTTAGAGCGATTTCTTTGCTTTCAATCCCTGAAATTCTTTGGTAAACCAAATGACCAAAAAGCTAAAGAATGGATTGAACCTGGAAAATATATTTGAAACCCTGTAATACTTGGACAAGCAGAAGTTTGGTATGCTATATTTCTTCTAGGAGGTCCTACACATAGTTGGTGAGAAATGATAAACCATAGATGGACAGTAGAGGGAATCCACCGAACTTAGGAAAACTTTACCTTAAATTCAAGGATAAGTACATACCACTAGTAGTCAAATAGGTAAGGAAGAGAGAATTCATGTATTGATTATAGGAATGTAATTGGTCAGATAATATGAGGCTACTTTTAGTTGATTAATTCAGTATGCACCTTACATACTAGAAGATAAATACTAATAGACCCATCGATTTGTGCAAGGATTATGGCCGAAACTCATACAAGGCCTTGCCACTTGTGATTTGCCAAGTTTTGATCAGTTAGTAAGTAAAGTACTACAATTGGAGTCAAAATTGTAGGAAATTCAAAAGATCAAAATAGGAATCGAAAACGAAGAATGCACCTTGATAGGTAAAGTAAGCTCGGGAGGAAATAGTCAAAACTGCCAATTAGAGGTGCCAATGAATTAATGCATCAAGTTGGCGGGGCTACAAATTTGGTTCAAGGGTTGGCATTAAAACAATGTAGATTTCGTGGGGGAATTGGCCATAAGGAGATTGGGTGTTGGACGAAACAAGGTAAATTCATAAGTTGCGGTAGCGACTAGCACTTTATGAGAGATTGCCCCAAATGAAAAAACCTAGCCCTTGTAGGAAAAGGGAAACAAGTAGTAGAAGCCAGTAGGAAATAGAAAGTTCAAGCTTGTGCCTGTGCCTTAACTGGAGAGGATGCACTAGATCCTTATGAAGTGGATAAAGGCACGATCTCTATTTTTGGAATTAATGGTAATACTTTATATGATCTTGGAGCTTCTTATTCTTTTATATCTACAACTTTTTCTTGAAAATTGAATATGCAACCCAAAACTATGGCATATGAAATAGAGGTACAAGCACCATTAAGGATGGGGTTAATAATAGATACTATGTACCAAGCATGTCCAGTCAAGACAGAGGATATGGAATATCCCGCCAATCTTATAGAAATGCCCATTCAAGAATTTGATTTAATATTAGGGATGGATAGGTTGTACAACATAAAGCACAAGTAAATTATTACACTAAATGCATCATTCTCGGGGACAACGTACCCATGCCGACAAGTCGATCCACTACTACGACTTCCCTAATACCTATTATATCTACAGTAGAAGCTAGGAAACTTTTGAGAGATAGGGGATAATGATATTTAGTGTACCTTATCAAGAAACCCTGAGACATGGCTAAAATTGAGGAAGTGAAAATAGTGGCAAGTTACTTGGATGTATTTTTAGAAGAACTAGTCTCATTATCACCTGACCAATAGATTGAATTTGTTATTCATACTCTTTTGAGAGCTACGCCTTTTTCAAAACCCCCCTATCGAATGGCACTAGCAAAACTCAATGAGCAGAAAAATCAACTCCAAGAGTTGCTAGAATATCTTTTTTCTTTCTAATTTTTTGTTTCAAATTAAATATTATATATTTATGAAAATATATAATATATTTATATACATATGTAGTATATATGATAATATAAATATACATACATATAATTATTTAATGACACAACATTTTTCTTTCTAATTATTTAATAATATATATATATGAATATAAACCCCCATTGACCTTGACCTTGACCCCCACCCCATCTCCTTACCATCGACCTTCCCACCCCAATGGAAATTGGGCATATATATATCCACCTCTCTCTAACCCATCTCCCTACCATCGACCCAGCCATCCCATCTCCCCAAACAAAATGAGCTACCGTGGCAGCCATGACCATGACTGCCATTGCAGTTGTGCATGGTGGCCAGATCTGTCTAGATCTAAGGTGCCACCAAGTTTATGCTTTTTTTGTTTTCAATTATAGCAGCAGTGGTCGATTGCTAGTGACAGTTGATAAGGGCTTAGGTATGATTGGGGTGGGATTGGGGGTAGTAGGGTAGTTATATTAACAATATACATGTACATTATATATAAATATGTTAATATTATATTATATATACTTTTCAAAATATATAATATAATTTAATTTGGACCATTTTTTTTTTAAACAATCCAATGACTAACTAAATGAGGGTACAATTTTCCTTTTATATGAAAAAATACAAGCCCAAATGCAAAGGCCTGTGCATGTGCTACACCAATGTTATAAAGGGGATTAGTTGCATGATTTTTAAAAATTTAAGGGTGCTTTTTGTATACTTCTTTTTATAGGGAGGTGTTTTGCCTATTTTGACGATGATAGGAGGGTTATTTGTAAAAAAATCCAATTTTATTTGATACTTGTTATACATAATGAAGTAATATAATTCCCTCCAAAAATGAATTCCCCCAATTTTTATTCTCTCCAAATTTTAACTTCTCCTATTTATAAATTTTTTATCCCAAGTATATTTTCTTTATCTATATTATAAGATGAATTAGGATGCATAAATTTTAGGGGTTAGGAATTTGATTGTTTCCCTATTATAATTTATTATAATATTTTTCTCAAAATAAAAAACTTTTAGAAAAAAATATTTATGATTTTTAGAAAACTTTGATTGTCTTATTTAATTAATTTGATTTTAGAAAATAAAACTTTTTGTATTGTATTGTAATTTGTATAGATGTAAAAATTCAAGAAATATATTTATCCAAAAATTATAATTTTTAAATTTAAAATAATTATTCATTAAACATGCATATTAAAAAACCTACATGATTATTGATGTTGCTTAATTCTTTGTATCAGTATAACCATCCAATTAAATAGAAGTTTATATGTTACAACAATGTGTACATTCATTTACTACATGGATTGGTAACGTAAATTAAAGATGGTCATCTTGATATGGTATAATCTAAAGAAAGTATTAGTTTATAGTTTATTTATAATTAAATACAATGAATTATTAATAAAACTTGACTTAAGTATAAATTAATGCCATAACCACTATACAAATTATTTATCCCTCTATAATATTATTAAAAAAAAAGCTTATTTTATGTGTAAAATAGAAGTTACTTGATACAATTTTGCAAATTTCACGCTTTATATATATAGAGATATCATGATAAATCTAATGATTGATATTTGTGTTCGAAATTGACCTTATATCCTAAAGGACATATGTTAGGTATTATCATACTGGCATGTGCATGGTACAATGCACCTTGGAATAATTTTAATATATAATTTTGGAATAATTTTAATAATATATAATTTTGAAATAATTGTGTTTCAATATTGAAATTATTTTAGGTACATTGAACTGAGCACATGCCAGTTACAATATTATTTAAAATAATTATTTATGTTTAAAATTAAATTGAAATAAAATATAAATTAAAATTCATATTTTTTCAAACTTTTATTAATAATAAAGTATCTAATGTGAAATCTTAGTCTTGTGAAGATCTTGATCATATATATACTCAATTGATTATAATTGATGTGAAGCTAATCAACTTGAATAACATTAATATAGATATACTTAGAAATTTTGATTTTTTTCAAAGTTAACAACTTCATGATATACAATTAATAACATATTCGTAATTTTGACACACTCGACACTTCTGTTAAAATTTTTATAGTGTAAGGATATGTACTTTTTTAAATAATACTATAATTTTTTAAATAATTTTAATATATTGAATGTTTAGAATAAATCAAAAGAAAAAGTTAAGAGAGAGTAAATAATTGAAGAAAAATATAATTGTAAGATTGTTTGGGAGATATGTTTGAAGGAATGAGATTGTTTTGTGAGTTTTTGGTTTGTGGGTTTGTGAGATATGTATATCATTCCAAATTAATGCATAAAATATGTTAAATATTATGTATCATCCCATATTAATGCAAAAAATATGTTATTATTTTACATTGTTCTTTATTAGTGGAGAAAAAAATGATGAATTTTTAAAAAAAACAAAATGTTGGTAAAATTTAATAATTTTATGTGTTATGGGTTTGTTTGGCATTTAATTTAATTTTAAGAAAGTGTAAATTAGTAATAAATTTACTAAATTAAAAATATTTTAAAATTAATTTAGTTAATTAATTTGAAAAGTTCCAAATACTTTTGTTCTTCGATTTTTCTAAAATTAATTTCCCACAAATTAGTAATTAAAATTTTATTTTGCAGCCAAATTTATTTGGAGCTCGTTAGTTTATATCTTGTATTTAAAAAATAATTATGTGGTGTGTATTAATTTTGAGAATAACATTTTTCTTAAAAACAACTTTTTTTATTTTATTTTTTTGTGTTTTCGTCAAATTCATTTGAATAAATTATTTATTAATGGGTTTACTTGAATTTTGTTACAAATCATTTACTAATAGAATTATATATAATTTAGTCATATATTTTTAATTTGAATAATTTTTTTATTCGAAAAGTTTTAATTAAAATACTTGAATTTCTTTATATAAAATGTTTATTTAAAGCCAAGAAATGAAATAGCAAAATTAGCTAAAGTCTAAAAATTAGTCAAAACAAGCTGGGTCCCAAAGAGAGACAAGAGAGAGAGAAAACTGGGATTGCGAGAAAGTACTTTCAAAATTTTGCCTCCAAAGACCAACACTGGTCTCACAAGTAAACATGCCTTCCTGATTGCTCATCAGCTCCCTCTGGTCCTCTCCTCGCTCGCCTCTATCACCCTTTCAAACGATGCCATCTGTCCTGCCGCGGCCTCAATTGTTGAGCCTTCTCCTCCAGTTTCGCTGCCGGTTCCTTCAAGTACTTCTACTGTTCACGCTTCTAGTGCTGCAAAAGGGAAAATTAGGGATCCATTGAGTAGGAATATGGTAGTAACAGTAGTGTTTGTCACAGCGATGAAGATAATCGGGGCCCTTCTGCCAACTCTACGGCGCCTGCTGGTAGTGCAGCTCTGTCGCCAGCGCCTCCTCTTGTTAAAGATATCTCTAGGCAAGCTCGGCTTTTATAAGAGTTTTTTTTTTCAATTTTCTCCCCATCTCTCTCTCTAATGCCCTCATACGCATTCAAATACTAATGCTGCTCGTATGCTTTAAAACTCATTGTTGTCATTCCTTTGCAAACAAAAGACTTTTTCGCGAGAAGCTCCTATTCTATCAAATCTGCACCATCCAAATGTTGTTGCATTTTATGGTGTGGTGCCTAATGGTGCTAGGGGAACTTTCACAACTGAAACATAATTTATGGCAAATGGATCACTTAGCTTTGTTTGCTTTTTTTTTTTCCTGCTTATTTATCTAGCTCACCAACACTGAATTTACAGTTTATTTTACTATATTTTTTTATTCAAGGCAGGATATAAACACGTGAGCCTATGCCTCAGGAACTCTTGGATTAGAGTATTGGTTACTTATGCTTATTGGTCCTAACAGCAGCTTAAGACCCAGTCGGAGTCAACTTTACTACATTGCTATCTATTCTCTTTTCATTTTGGGTGAGCAGTCATTATATCTTAGGTTGGCACTCACCTCTTGAGCTTTAGTAATATGATGGGGATTTCTTGATATCCATTATGCTTGGGGAATATGAACTTGGTGATTCTAAGGCTAAGGCAACAATTTCGTAGTTTTCTAATGAATAAAGGTTGAATGAATAATCCTTGTACTGAGGGCGCGAAGAAAGCTTTGTGTTTCTAGGAATCAACTCTTTTAAAGTGATATATCTTGTGTCATATAAGAATGTTTCTTCTTTTAAACTATTAATATTTGTCTTATTTGATCAAAATCTTGACTTAACTTCTTTACTTCTTTACTGAAATCCTGTGGGGGGTTCGGTCCTCACAGCTGATGTTTTCTAGCTGAAATTCGGTGATGGGCTGTTCTCATAACTAATATGGTTTTCCTAAAACTTATTAAGGCTTATTATCAAATTTTAGCCATGAACTGTCCCTTCCCCATCTTATCCTAATTCGTGAATACAAATAGTAATCCCAATTCCCAACCATACACCACAAAATCCCATTTAAATATCTTAGACAATCACATTTGGGATATTTTGAAAGTTTTTGAGATACAGAGGATTAAGTTGCTCCGTAAGTTTGAAAGAATGCAGCCATGCTTCAAATCTTGCCTTTGTTTTTTAGTTTGATTTAATTGCTAAAACATAGAGAGGACAAGCATTTATAAGGTGCCACAGGTGTGGGCTTGCATCATAATTATGCATTGAGTGTTACTAAAACTTTTTCTTGGCCCTAATTCAAAAAGTGAAGCAAAAAGAGAATCCGAAATAATAAACTTTTTGGAAGATAGAAATGTTGTCAGGCGAGACTCAGATTTTAACTAGGTTAGGCTCCACAGTGAAAAGTTAGGAATCACCATCTTTAAAAATCTCCCAATTTTTTGATGGAGGAAATTTGTTATATGAGCTCTGTTGAGCGTCAACAGTATTTATTGAGGAACAGTTCCATGACCAAGACTGCCTTCAAATCTTTACATGGTGTAAATGTTGCACCAATTATTTCACTTCTACAGAGAGAGAGGTAATCTCTGAATATTCAGGTGTGCATGCTAAAGTTAATTCCTTAGTAGTTGCATAAGTAGATTCAATTGTGCATTGCTAATTTTTATTTTATCATCCACTGAATTAGGACCTCTGAAAAATGTGATCGATTGGGCATCTAGGCCCCCAAATGTTTGGGCTGATAAAGCTGTTGCGATTGTAAGCACAGGAGGAAGTTTTGGTGGGGGCCAATCACAATATCACCTTTGCCAGATTGGGGTTTACATTGATCTTCATTTCATAAATAAGCCAGAGTTTTCCTGAATGCATTCCTACCTCCTGCAAAATTTGATAGTGATGGCAACTTGATTGATGATTCAACAAAGGAGAGGTTGAAAGAGATTCTTTTATCCCTATATGCATTTACACTCTGACTCCAAGGTAAGAGTGCATAATCTGCCCCCAGCTTTCTTATGCCAGAACCATTCCTATCTGTGTGTGATCTCATAAGGCTGTTGTTCTATTTAAATACTTGCCATAAACTTGAAGTTGCTGTGCTTTGGAAAAAAAATAAATAAGTATTCTGTATCATTTATGCCAGCAAACTTGTTACTTGTACTGCTGCATTAAACATTCAAAGAATATGATGTCACCGTTCTTGTTTAATGCTGGATAGAATCATCTCCATTAAAATCTATATTAGTAGTTCTCTGAACTTGTTGAACTTAATTAGTGGTGTAGTAACTCTGAACACCTTAAAATTTTTATGTGGGTTCATGTTCCCACAAAAAATGAAGAGAAATATGGGGAAGCATTTTCTTTACATGTTTGATAGATGTGAAATCTCAAGTTATTTAAGAGACAGTAGGTGGTTGAAATTTTTGCCACACGATACTTGTATTTTATTGACAAGAGATTATGGGGAAATGATTCTATGGAAAGAGTATGTTCTGCCTTATTAGATGAATGAAGTCGAGACTCACTGCCCATCACTTTCTTTTGTCTCTTCAATCGAACGTGTATCTAATTCAAAAACTTATGTTTACAAATTTAATTAAAATAATTATTGATAAAATTAATTAAATTTAATTAAATATTATTATATTATTACTAAATAATTTATTTACTAGATAACGCATTAAATTAATTAATTAAATAATGTATTTAGTTATATTTAATATTTAATCTATTAATTAAATATTATATTTCTTCATTTAATAAATAATTTAAGATGGTGTGATATTTATTTAATAATTTATTAAGTTGAATAAATTAATATTAATATAATTAAAGTAATTGTCGAGAAAATTAATTAAATTTAAGTAAAAATTATTTGATTATTTACCAAGAAAAATTGTCTGCAGTTTTTGAAACAAAAACATGGGATTGAAGCACCACAAATATTTTTTTCTTAGGAAGAGTAAGTTTAGTTAGTGTTTAGAGAAATAACTTCACTTCAAAGGGATGACTGGCACAATCATAGCTTATAAATGTAACTAGAAATTACTAGAAAGCAGTGAATAATCTGGGTAATGGTGCTGTCTGCATTGGAAAAGGGCATTGTGTGTACTCTATGTGTGATTTAGCAGGAAATGAAAGTAAAGATGCTCCATTTCATTTCAAATTTGTTTCCATGCCACTGATCTTTCCAAGTGTTTGCAGACTCTTCTGCATGCTTTCTACACACACTTATATATCCGTAGCTCTGAACTTCTTCTATTAACAATACTATCTAAAGACCACTACTACCACTGTATCTGTGTTTTTTTTTGGTCATTGGTTAGGCTGTTAGGTCAGTCGTCCCGAAAAATCAATTCAAACTATGATTTATACTTCCCCTTTTGGACCTTTCTTATGAGTGCTAATTTTACTTATTTGTCTGGCCAACATCAACTAATTATACCTTTAAGATAAACACTTGATTATACAACATCATTCTTTAAGCTTTCACAAGGACTTACAAAACTGACAGGTCTTGAGAATTTCACATCTAGAGCAAAACTGTTCAAAAGCATTGGATACATTGAATGGTTAATGAAACTTGAATACTCTAAAAAACAATTCTAGTTTTTGGAAGATCATGACACCTCAATAGCCATCCTTTCACATGGAAGAGTAGGTTTCTTACCTATCATAGTTAAGAACATGATGGTGTTGTCTCTCTAAAATAATATTATTTATAGCATTTATCTAAAATTTGCATTTTTAGTTTTTCGTTTAGTACATTTTATTTATGTTCTTTCTCATTACTTTTTTGGTTTCTTATTTATATGCTTTGAGATTAAGTTAGTGGTTGTGAGATTTTCTGATTGTAGTATAGTAAATATATTTCATTTTATCTTTAGCATTGCTGTGAGGAGGAAAGCCTACTAACTAATCAATTTGACACTTGAACACACTTGTTGATTTTGGTGATATGTCAAGGGCCAGGGGCTCAACTAAGTGCATAGAATAAGGTATGTTTTTATTATTATCTTTGTCCTATTTTACTTCATTCTGGGAAATTATTGCTTTTCCATGAATGAACAAACTGAAGTCATAGAATTCATGCTTTATGCTTCATGCTTTGTTTTGAAATAACAGAAATCATAGCAGTGGAGAATATACATTGACATTAACTAGCATTACCAAGGAGAAGTTAATTAAAGTTTCTTTGAGCTTAGAATTGAAAAGGGTATTGCTACAAGTTTATTCACTCATATGCTGATATTCT
>JACGDI010000656.1:1347267-1381913 GCA_014898725.1 Jacaranda copaia | reverse complement strand
AAGCTTAGATGATGAGTTCGGAAGCGGCTTCCAGGTCGATACGGATCGACCACACGACTTACCATACAGGGTCGATACTAGTCGACCAGTTTGACTTCGCCCCTGAGTTATCATCACAAGACTTTGGAAGACGCCCTCAGGTCGATACGGGTCGACCACGGGGCTTCTTATACGGGGTCGATACTAGTCGACCAAAATGATTTGCCTCTGGACTTAGTGGGCTGAATCTTTTGAATCTGGGCCTGTTGGGCCTACTGGATTATACCGTATCACGTTGGGCCTCGTGGGCTGTCTCATTTGTAGAAGGGCCTATTGGGCTATCCCATATCAATACATATATAAATTTATCTACAAATATGTTTTATATTATTTATTTATACATTGTACATCCATATATATAATATTTTTAATTCTTTTAAAATTAAAAAAATATTTAATATTTATAAGAATATAATATATATTTTATTCATAGTTATATTATTTATTTATACATATCATATATATATATATCCATATATGTAAATTTCCTTAATTCTTTTAAAATTAAACAATATTAAACATTTAAAAAAAGGATATATATATTTATGCATAATAATTTTAAAAAAGTATATATAATATAGTTTTTACACTTATATAATATATGCACATGTATGAATTTATCTATAAAGATATTATATATTATTTATTTATACATGTCATATATATTTATATATCCATATATAAATTTTCTATTATACTTATATATATAATATGTATACTTACATATAAATTTATGCATAATAACTTTGAAAAAGTATATATAACATAGTTTTTACACTTATATGATATACTTACATATATGAATTTATCTATAAAGATATTATATATTATTTATTTATACATATCATATATATCCATATTTATATAAATTTTCTTTAGTTCTTTTAAAATTAAAAAATGTTTAATATTTATAAAAATATATTATTTTTTCATTTATCGTTACACATAAAATATATGTACATCTATAAATATAAATATATTTTTTTCACCAAAAAAAAAAACATATATATTTTTTATTTATACATAATTTATATATATGCACATCTATAAATATAAACATATATATATTTTTCACCAATATATATATATATATGAATTTTCTTTATTTCAAATTAAATAATATTTATTACTTGTAAAAATATATAATATATTTTTTATTTATATTTATATACATATATAAATTTATCATTATATATGCATATATATAATTATATATAACATATATATGTGCATATATCTCCCATCTAACCATCCCACACCACCCCTCTTCCTCAAACCAGATGGGTAGCCATGGTTGCCGTGCATAATGTCCTAGTCCGGCCAGTCACCGTCTCTTGTTATTTTTTTTCTTTTTTGGCTATTGGCAGCTAACTGGCGAGCTGTCAGAGTTTCTTGTCGGCTGTCGGCTATCGGCAGCCATGAAAAATTGGTTGCCATGGGGGGTGGTGCGGGGTGATTTGTGGAGTGGGATATACATTATATTATATGTATATATTATATATTATATATATACTATATTATATATATAATAATATATAATTTATTTTTTTTATTTTTTTTGAAGATATTATATTATTTAATTTGGATCGTTGATTTCTTTAAAAAAAAAATTAACTATTGATAAGTGAGGGTATGATAATCTTTTTATACATAAAAATGCATAACAAATTGTGCACGCCCACATGTGAATGACATCAACATCTTAAGGGGTGCTCATTGTATGATTTTAAAAAATATAGGAGTTTTATTTTTGTTAATTTCTATTTCACATTGAATTATGAATCAATTATGAATATTACAGGGGTGCTGTGAAATTTGGCCTATAAGTGAGTGACATGAAATTTCTTACTACTCAAAGTTGAAATTAAGAATTTTTTGTATTTTTCTTCAAATGTACCAAAAGTTTAAATCAAAATAAAAATTAATAATCATAGACTAGTTGCTAGTTACTTTTTTTTTTGTTTAATTCTCAACTTGTTTTATTTATTTAGTGCATTAATATTAAAAATTTATTAGAGTTTGAATTCTAAATTATATATATAAATATGAGATCGATGTTACTGAACCAATTAATCATCCGATAAATTCTTAACTTAATTACAATGAATGTATAAGATCAAGGAAATTAAAAAATATCAAAGGCAAAAATGAATAGTTGTGAAGCTGTCAAATATTTAAATGTCATCATGAGACTCTGTAATCAGCTTAATTTATCTATGCATGATAAAGATTTTAATAAAACTGGACCTACCTAAAGAACCATAATTCAAGGTGTAATCATTACAATTATAATTTAAGCTCATACTCTTTTATGATTTTTTTTTTTTTACATCCAAAATCATTTAAAAACAAAGGGTAAAAAAACCCTTTATATTAATTTAATGATTATTATAATGGATTGCATGTGTTAGCCTCTCATGCTTAGAGAGCATCTTAGTATATATTAGATTAATCATTTAATTAATGTCCTAGTTGTACTACATATAGTTGGGCATATATTTTAATTTTGTAATGTAGCAAAGGGAATAATAATATGAGTTGGGTGGGTTTATTCCCTTACTTCTTTGCGAGGTAAGACCGACAAGAGCGCGGAATTCTTCAACTTATTTAATTAAGTTGCATGTATATTATAATTTAATTTGAAAAGTTAATTAATTGTATGAGTACTTAGTTATATATATTGATATAACATGTTTGTCGTAATTATTTGTTTTTTTCTATTCTTTTAATATAAAAATTTACTCTGTTATATTTACGTCGTTTGAGAACACCAATAAATTTTTAGTATTATTGTGAATGAAGTATATGTGATGTATTCGAACATAAAAAAGAGCTTTTCTTGTGTTTTAGTCGATGTGTATCTCATTCAACTTTCGTTCGTTTGTTTATTAATTAATAGAGGGGTTTCTCTATTGTCATATGATTAATAACGTCCATTACAAAGGGCTTTACATGTTTTTTAACTTGGACATCTGATTAGGTACTCAATATTAAATTCAGATTTTTAAATTAAGTGTTGGGTACAGAGTTTGATCAATTATTAGTTTTTTAATCTATTCAATTCAATCGGATTTTGGACCTAAACATCCATCCTCAATTACAATTCTTATAAAATAGCGAAAGGATTGCTAAAATTTCTCTCAAAGAAAATCATCCGGTGCTCAAATTAAAATACAAGTTTTTTCCCCTTTTTTTGACTAAAAAATAAATTGATATTCACCGGACTTATAATTAAATAATGTATCCCTCATTCCATTTGAATGTATATTTATATTCTCATATTGCTTAGGGGTTGTTAGGTTGCGCTCTGAATGCTTTGGGAGAAAATATTTTGATGGACTTTATTTTAGTTAGTGGATGAAATGTGATGTTTATTTATTTTTGTTATGGAGAATTGTTTGAGAATGTTTTTAGATGAAAATAGTTTGTTCAAAAGTGGTTTGGGTGGAAATAAATCTTATTGTTGATGTTACATCAATTAGTTTTTAGTTAGATTAATTGGGTGAAATTTATTCTTTTTTTATTATAATTGTTTATTTATTTACGTAGTTATAATAATTAGTTTGTGTATAGATACATATATATAGTGTTCTGAGGGAGGGATTTTGAGTAGTTTTTTTAGTTTTTGGGGTAGTAGGATATAATGTATTGTTTGATACTGTTTTGAGAGTTGGAAAACCCATTGGAATAATGCAAATAAAGGGAGGCTTAGGCTGTGATTGCTTGTAGGTTGGCCTCATGTTTTTGTGTTTTAGAGATTTTGGCATTGTTTTGGTATTTAAGAGATATGAGAATGGGAGTTGAAGTTGCGATTGGTTGAAAGATAAAATATAATGATTATAGTGACGTGATTGGTTGATGTGGTTTGAGGTTGTGATTTGTTGTGATGTTGTTTTTAAGATGTGTTTGAAAGATTTGTATGAGATATAGTTATTGTTTTGTAAGTTTTGATTTTTGGTTTTGTTTGGAAATAGTTGGAAAAAAAATAACAAATATAATAAATATAAAATATAAAATATAAAATATAATTCCAAAAATGATGCAGAAAAATTGCCTATAGTCCAAAATAAGGGCCATTAAATATGTTATTTTTCTTTTTTTGTTAATTTAATTTTACAAAACAAATGGCCAAATTAAATTATAAATTTAATACATAGAATTCTTTTAATTTTAAAATATATTATGTATATTCATTTGCTAATTTGATAATATGTCCTGTAGAAATGAATATTATATTTTTAATCAATCAATTTCACAATATTTTCAATTAATTCAATTAATTGAAAATATATTAATTTTTTAATTACGAAGGAAAATCACAAATTTGCGTATTGTCCAAATTTAAACTGTGGTATTCATTATTCATTTTGTATGTTAATGTGGTATTACTAAATTTAAATACTTGAAAAGTATAAATAATTAATAAATATAATAAATTGAAACATTTATAAAATATAATTCAAAAAATACATGGAAAAATTGCGTGCAGAGAAAATTAAGTGCTATTAAATCTTTCTATTATTAATTTATTAAGTTTAATATTATATTTATATATATAATCCTTAACAGTGAATGAAGAGAGCGGATGAGATAGAAGGGAGAGGTTTGGAACTGTGTAACTCAGTGGCTGTCTCTGAAACAGCACTGTAGCTTGGTCCTGAAGACTATCATGAAAACCTACGTCCAAACAATGCCACAATTGAGTCTCATGTTTTAGAGACCAAAAAAGGGGGTTTACCCCACAGGCAATCACTGCCTTTGTTTCTTGTACAACTCATGTTTTAAATTACATAAAATTTAGTACACGTTATTTTCTTACTCATATAACTTTTGATGATGCAGTTTTTTGAGAGAGTTTTGGTATATGGAAGGTACTCCTTAGTTGTTCTAAAAGTGTGAAGTCAAAGCTCGAGGTGTCAAACCGAATCACAATTAAGCATATTAGGCTTATTGAGGTGGCCCTTGTTTAAAATCCTTCGATACTTAAGTCAAAATATATAAGATATTACAATAAAGTCGAGTGTAATTTAGGAGAATAAAGAATAAGAGAACGCGCACCTATAGTATTTTTGGAGTAAACATTTATGATGCTCTGAAGTATGGGGTGGAAATGACTAATTAACCCCCCTTAGATCATATAGTCCCTATTGAAGATATAGTAGCATTGTAGGTGATTCGTAAAGTGATAACTAATATATTTTTTTGGTTGTCAAGCAAACTGACCATGGCATTAAATTCACAAGAGATGAGATTAACTATGAGCAGCATTAAATGTGAAGGAGGACAACTAACACAAATTCTGTGAAACATTAAATAGAATTGCGCATGCTTCACAAGTAGATACCGAACTTGCGAGGTTAAAATTATTCTGGTTGAATTAATTGTGCCAACCCAAAGGAAGGTCATTCTGGTTGGACTAATTTTAGCCAACCTAAAGGCAACAACAACATTTGGAGTATGCCTTGCCACTAATACGTTAGCCTTAATGTTCGCTTCCCACTAGGTGGCTCGTTGAAGATCATTTCACTCTTCAACTTTCGTCATAAGGTCAATTAACAAGGCGATTGGACTATGGCACTGTGGGCCTGCTTGGCTCATTGAAGGCTGCTCGATTCCTCTCACATTAACCTTCTTTCTACTCAAATTACGGACATCATCTTCGATTTTTTCTTTAAAATTTATTATTATTATTATTATTATTATTATTATTATTATTATTATTATTATTATTATTATTATTATTATTTTACGAAATTGGTCCCTGCAGGTTAACGGTTTCGATCCACCAAACCTTATGCAAATTTGTCGAAGCTCAATAGTAGTACTTCGACAAAATTGAGCTTAGCACAAAAGTTCAACCTATTATAAAGAAATCTCCCTTTAAAATTTATTGTAAGCTGAGCTCAACTTAATATCCAAAATTTATATCTCCATTACTCGCAAGACAACCCAAAGGAACTAGCCTTTTGATGAGATCTTCACTTTAAATTTGTTATGCGGAAATCCATGAATTTAAGGAGCTATGCATCTAGAAAATGCAACCACTTGGAACTTGTTGTATACAAAATATTCATTTTTGAAAAAGAAAAAGACGAGGCAAAACTAATAAATATATAATCTATTGATTTGAAGAAAAGTAGTGATTTGATTCTCTAATTCATCGCCATTGATATCCTTCAGTTAGCTAGGGTCTTGGAAGCTTGCTTTTGGTAGAAGAAATCGTGACGACTTGATTTTTCTATGACTGATTTGAGGAATTTGATGGATCGTGACCAAAAAAAAAAAAAAGGAAGAAAATCTTTTAATTAACTCTCCTTCTTGGGCATATCTTGCTTGGAAAAATTTTGATGACTTGATGATTAAGGATGGAAAATCTAAACTTGAGCACTTTAAGTTGATCTCCTATTTGACAATTTGTCTGGTTGCTCTAGGAGGCTTGCTGATACTTCATAGTTGGGAAACTACTTCTTCATCTTCAATTCAAAGTGTAAAAATTAGGAGTTGACTGGCCATTTGGTCAATAACATTAGTCTCGCACATAAAGTGAGAGATTGGAATTTGAACATATTGAATTTCTAATGTGTGCGTATATAAATAAAGAAAAAAAATATACGATTTGGATAAGTTATGGAGATTGCCTCCATTTATAGTTGAAGAGCCTAGGTTAATTGTTGATGTGTCGGAATTTGATAGCATTATTGAGATTTATCATGCTTTGAGCGCGTGGATAGCTAAATTTTATCATCAATTAAAATTTTTATCTATCCTTGAAACTCAATTTAAAAATTTTGAAAAATTGAAATATAAAATTAATGAAGATATATGTAGGAAACATATCATGAATGTATATTCTCAATAAATTTCAATTTTCTGCATTTTTCATCTTTTTTCTTTTAAGAAATTGAATTTCGATAATGTTTTTTCCAAGGTAATGAAGATGAATGAACATTCGAAATTAGGTGAACAACATTTTGCCTTTCGAAATTATTATTAAAAAATATAAATACGAATATCTCAACAAAATGTATATATTATCAAGGAAGATGTGAAATAAACTAGATTCTTTATTAGCATTCTCATTTTACTCAAAAGAATTGACTATTAAAATACAAGAATAATGCTATAAACTTTCGAATTTATCTTATGTGGCACGATAAACAAAACCAGAACAAGAAAGTTTCCAATTTTCCGTTATAGTATGCAAGCATATTTTGAACTTCAATATGCTAATATAGTTTTATTTTTATTTTTTAATTAGAAACAACAAAATATACAATTAAGAGTTATACATTTCAGTTACTTTATATAGTTGGAGATAATATAAGTACTTTAAATTAATGATTACGAACATGGTAAAGAAATATAAAGATTAGTCACAATATGTGTAAGGGCGTATGCATCGATTATTTTTTAATGTAATAAATGATAAAATATTAAAATTAGATGTCATTCATTGATTTCTTAAAGAAAGATAATTAGCCCTTTTCATTTAATAGTGGACTAGTTAAGTTTTAAACATTTCACAAGCCAAAACAAACATAGTATATCTATTATTAAATTTTTGGTGGTAGGTTAAGAATATTATATTAATTTAGTAGAATAAAAAGATGCAGTACGTTTGGAAACAGAAGATCTAAACTGGATTTAGTTTTCTAGTCTCCAGAATTGTCCAGAAAAAGCTTACGGAAAGCAAAGAAGTGAGATTATTATATGTATACGTTTAGGTGACACATGACAAATAGAACTAGAAAGTGTTGTAGCTCCTCTTGTTCTTTGACAGTACTGATGAGCAAGCCCTGGAACCATAGCCCACCAAACATAGGTTCCAACTTAATTTTATGCCAGAATGCATGCATAAAACATGGTACACATGATTCTGCCACAACAAAATTTGACAAATTGAATTTTATATAATTAGTTTGGGTGGGCAGTGTTGGGATTGTCACATTAAAACTTGAGATCATCTAATAACTATCTCTTTAATTACAAATAATTAGTAAAATTTCATAATAAGCCTCGTTAAATAAGTCTTGTAGCATGCCTATTTTCCATGGTGGCTAAAAATTATACGACTAGCTAGCTTTCATTCACTGTTGATGCGACAAAATGTGTGCACATATTTTTTATACCACTCACAGACATGAGACACCCCATATATGTATATGTGTGTGTGTGTGCGCACATATTCTTATTCAAGTAGACATCTCATATGATGAAGGGAAAGCAACGAGAAACACAACATGCATGTCGCGGGTGGGTTCTTGCATAGCTCATCACAAATAATCAAATCAATCAACGGCAATTAATTAATTAAACTCAACATGTCGCGGGTCCGTCCATGTTTTAGCTTATTTTACGAATCATTATTTGTCTTAAACTCAGCCTATATTCGCAGTTTGTTGTTGGATTAATGGGACCTTTGCTTTAATTTGCCGGTAGCTCCATCACAGTCCAAATACAAGCTTTTTTTCTTTTCTTTTCTTTTCGGCAGAAAGAAAATGCATAAATGATTGGAATTATAATTAAAGAAGATATCCCTCGCTGGACTTGAATGTATATTTATATCCTCATATTACATAGGGACAGTTTGATTGTGTTTTAGATGTTTTGAGAGAAAATATTTTAGGAGAATATGTTTTAGGTAGTTGATTTTGAGAATATGATATTTGTTTGTTTTTGTTTTGGAGGATTGTTAGAGAATGTTTTGGGATGAAATAATTTTCTTGGAAGTGGTATTGGGGTAGATAAACCTTACTATAAATATCATATATATCAGTCAGTTTTAATTGAATTAACGGGGTAAAATTGATTCTTGTTTTATAATAATGTTTATGTACTTGTGTAGCTTTAATGATTGATGCATATATATTATCCTGAGAAGGGCATGATTTTGAGTATTTTTTAATATTTTGGGTAGTGGAATTTGAGAATGTATGGCCTCGTTCTCTTATATTTTGGCCATTTTTTAGAAAAAGTTTTAGGGGAATTATTTTTTGGGAAAAATTGGGAAAATGTGCCTAGCATTTCTTTTTGTTATGGGCAAATATGAAAAATAATTCGAAAATGAGTTGTTTATTTTTTTATATTTTAGGGGAAGACAAACTTTAATGTTGATGTCAAATCAATTGCTTTGTTTTTTTGTTGGGTTTGTGGAGTAAATGTAATGCCCCACAATTTTATTTTGTATTTAATCGATTATTTTATCTTATTTTATTTTATTTATTATTTAAAATAAAAAATATAATGCCTTGAAATTTCTTTCATATTTAATTAATTAGTTTATACTATGTTTGCTCTTAACTTCTTTTAATTTTATTTATTTGTTATGACAGTTAGAAGATGATATATCCGTACACACACACACACACACACACATATATATATATATATATATAGCACTAGATTAAATAGTAAGAATTACTATTTAAGGTCATAAATAATTATATATATATATATTACAAGTTAATTTTTGTGAAAATAAGTTATAATTTTCTTAAATTAATATTATATAGTTTCTAGGAATTAATAATTGAGATTTAAAGAATTAGTAATTGAGACGTCAAATCTATTATAGGAATATCCCTGATGCTGCTGAAAGCCGCGTATAGAGAAAATGAGAGTTGTGCTACTAGTAAATCGACCAAAGAGGTCGAGTATTCAGGATTGTGTATAACTCGGGGCTTGAGATCTGCAACCACAACACATGTTAAATTAACTGAGGTGCCCTCGGTTAAGGTACTCTGACGCTCAAGTTAGTTCTGGTCGAGATGAAGAGATCGAACAGAATATAGAGAATATAAAGCTTATAGTGTATGGGGCATTACCTTAAGCGTAGATGTGCCTGAAGTATTTATAGCTTCTTGTAGGCGTGATTTGACCATAGTACCCTTATCAAGTGTACTGACTTTTGTCTTTGCTAGGGGTTTGGGGGTTATTTCATGTCTAGATCCCGATATTATGCTAGGTGGCTAAATCTCCTATTTTCCCGGATAAACAATGCTAGTGGAGGCGCGTTTCTGCCAAAGTTGTTGGCAGGGTTGTTAGAGTTATCAGAGTAGTGGCAGTGGTTGTACTGGCTGTCACATGTCATTAATGTGGAGGCATGCAGCTTGTCAGACTAATAAGCACGGCAGGGATTCGAGTCAACGCCGGAGTGGGTTTTGAGGTCGATACATGTCGACCAGACTTGAATATTCGAACTTCTGGAGTGGTCCTGAGGTCAATATGAGTTGACTGCAGACCCTACCAAGTGAGGTCGATATTGGTCGACCAAATAGACTTACCGTTGGGTCTCCTAGGCTGTCTCATTTGATGTGGGGCATATTGGATTATCTCATATCAATCCCAGTTCTAGAAAATATATAACTAGAATTCTAGTTAAAGCAAAACATTTCTCCCATATGTATAATCCATATAATTCAAAACTTTAGTCTAAAAAAAACAAAAAAAACAAAAAAAAAAACTGCAGAAGAAGAAAAAAGGGAAAGGGAAACAGAAAGAAAAAAAAAAGGGTTTGATGACGGCAAGTCTGTGGAGCAAATCAATCGGTAAAAGTTTCCATAAAATTCATCGTGAAATTGTGATCAAACGCCCTCGGTGAACGTTTTCTTTCATTGCACATTTATGGTAGTGTAGATTGCATGTGGGCTGAAGGGGAAAGAAATCAATTAGGTGAACAAGACTGTTGTCGGATTGTACAGTGGGGATTGATCTTTATTTAGAAGACAATATGCATGTCACATGCACCTAAGGACCAATCAATTGGAAATAATTAAAGGTGGCTTTGACCAATTTTGGTGTGTATATAGTGCCAAGTTTTTTTCATTTTTTTTTCTTTCTTTTCAGCTTTGAAAATTTCAAGGTTGAAATAATAAGAAGGATAGATAGCATCATACATATGTATATATAACCGGTACATATGTTGTAACACTCCTAGAGTTTCTAGGATTGGTGATAATTTATTTACTAATATTTTTTCATTTTCATGAATTTTAATTTATTATTTATCTTTAAAAGTATTGGGGTCAATTTGTAATTTTTGAAAACCTAATTGAACTAGAATTGAAAATTTTGGGGTTTGCATAGAAAGCTTAAAGTCAATCGGGTCAAGACCATATTTTTAATCAATTAGAGGACTCAATTGAATAACTTAGTAAAAAAACTAAGGGTCAAATTGCAAATTCAAAAAATAAAATTTTATAAAATGCTGGCTTTCTTCATTCTTTCATTTCATTTTTTCTCTTCCATTTTCTTCTCCTTCACCCACATCATCTTCACCATCTCCACCATCCTCGCTGGTAGCCAACATCAGCGACCATCTCCCCCATCCAACACCACCAACTACGTCTCCTCACCTACAACAATGCCTTGCCCACATATGCACATCTTATCACTGGCGAGGAAACCCTAATTTTAAAACCCAGAAACTTAGCCATGGCAGAAGGACGTGATCAACAGTGAGGCAGCATTGGAGGAGCTTTCTAGGCAACCTAACTAGAAAAACTTGACCTGGGCATCACTTTGGTGGCCTTGCATGGAGAAGTAACTCGGTAGCGATAGCAGAAATGGAGGCAACAAACAAGGCAGTGAGAAGCAAGAATTAAGGCTGTGATCGACGGTTCAAGGTCATCTAATCCTCAAAACTGAAAACTAATTGGACAATTGGACTTAGAAGGATGAGACACAACTAATAGGGGTGGTTTCAGCATTTTTCGACGGTGGTGGATAGTGGACAATGGTGGCTTCCAAACAAAAACTTGTTCTCATCACAATGATGCATTCAATTTGTGGTTTTGGGGTCTCGATTGTGTATTTTGGGGGTAAAAATCAGTATTGAGTTTAGGATTTATGTATCATTTTAATCTAATAACAACTCTTGTATCTTAAGTGAACAATCCTAAGCTATATCTAGTAGCAAGAATGTTACATGCATAGATGATGATTGGATTCTTAGTCTCGAATTTATATCAAATTATAATTTTGGGAATTTACTTAGTTATTTATGTAAGAAAACCCTAAATTTAGAAATTGAGACCAAGTGGATAAATGCAGACAATTGAAACGTTTGGACTGTTTATTCATTGAGATGACGATATAAGGATAAATATGTAACTGAGGATTAGTTATATTTTATTATTGGGATTGATATGAAAATCAAGATTTATTTTGGCTAATAGTATCCATTAAGCTAAAAATTGCCATATTAATTAGCTGATTAGTAATTTTAGACTATTAGTAGTTTAATTGAGATTATTGGGGTTAAATGTGAATTTTGACTGTAAACACACTTGTTTGGTTAGGTGACAAAAAAGTAGGTTTGGTGGACCAGTACGCTGTTGACTGTAGTTACTTTTTGAGGCTTTAGAGTTGAGGGTCTGCCACTTTGGCCTCGAATATAATTATCCATTGTTGTGGTAACCTCTGTGAGGGTTTCTGTTTCTGTACCGTACTTTGTTTTGATTGAAATATGAGAATTGTCTAAAATTCTAGTTGTTATCTGTTACTTGATATGAACACCCCTGTGAGGGTTTTGTTTCTATGATAACTATGATGTATTTCTCAAAATTTGTATATTGATTGAAATCTCAGTGATTATTTGTTATCTTTGTTGTTGTAAACCCTTGTGAGGGTATATTTTGTTAATTCCCATATCTGTTAGTATACATTACTTGCTTCTATTCTGTGTTTGGAACCCTTATTACAATAGTTGTTT
The DNA here is from genome assembly GCA_014898725.1 of Jacaranda copaia. Taxonomy (NCBI): domain Eukaryota; kingdom Viridiplantae; phylum Streptophyta; class Magnoliopsida; order Lamiales; family Bignoniaceae; genus Jacaranda; species Jacaranda copaia. The sequence goes on along the minus strand of JACGDI010000656.1, from coordinate 1,369,162 downwards.
TTTGTCCCTTGTACCTTGTAGCCTTGTTGGCCGTCCCTGTATAACTTGCTAGCTTCTTACAAGTCTATTATTTGCTAAAAAAATCTTGTCGATCTATTATTTTGTTATGTTTACATTGATGCTTTACCTTGTAAACCCTAAATGATTGTGCTGGCTAGTGTACATTGTTGTCTCAACTACGTTACTATTATATTCATACTGAATGTTTAAAGGTAATACTTATATCTGTTGGCATTACATTACATTAACCTGTGGGATGCCATAAGTGGGATATTACCTGGAGGAACGCCATGGAGGGGATTTGGGCTCGAGGTTAGGTCCTGAAAGATAGCCAGGTAGAATGGACTAATGGTGATAGGTTTTCTGGCTAATACCCACCTATGATCCTGACTTATAGGTAGCTCGAGCTAATGAATTGTGAGTGGTAGGATCCAGCATGAGGTCGACCATGCCATACAACAAGTTATTACATGTTGAGCTGAGTGCTCAAGCAAAAGAGTGATAAGGAAAGTTATGTTTATATTGTATTGATGCCGATACTCAAAATTATGATTTGATCTAGGAGTAATAAAGACGAAATGACCAACAACGTATTAAATTTGATTACATGTGTATTATATATGTTGTTGATTCATACCAACCTTCTTGTTGTTATTAGATTGTTCATCAATAGTTGTACCTCATTAACTTTCTTTTTAACTCTTATTATACCATTTTTCCTCACTAAGTCCTTAGGACTTACCCTCCTACATTATTTTGATTTCTTTCAAATAGGTAAAGATGGTGAACGAGGTCCCTAGGCTTGAATGTAAATTGGAATATACTAGACTTTTGGTTGTGTATATAGGTTTCCATGTATGTCAAGTTGGTTTTGAGATGTTGTCATAGGTCGTGAATGATCATGAGGGCCTAAGCTTGTATATATTTTGCTAATGTTATGTATTTGGATATTTTTTATAGAGTGTGTTAAGTTAAAGTGATGTGCATTTCTTGAAGGATTTGAAGAGAAATTTTTATTGGCCTAATGCTTGCTTCGAGTAAAATATTAAGATTAAATTGATAGCACCTCAGCTTAGGTGTCATCCTAAGAGGGGGTGCTACATATGTTTTGTGGGATGTGTCACCAGTATACTATTACTAGCACCATACAATCATAAAATCACACACAAATACAATATGAATACATATATGTGAAACAAATATAAATATAAATATATGTTTGAGGCATGTGTCATTAGATATCCTAACCATTATTAGTCTATTTGTTAAATAGTAATGTTTAGGTTCTTAGTGGTTAAATTGATTTTAATGTCTTAAAGTTAGTCTTATCTTTCTACGAAACTATTATTAATTTCATTGTTATTTTTTTTCTTCTTTTGTTAATAGCGGTTTTAAGATTGATTTACTATTTAATTCCATAATTTATTTAGGTTAATTATCTTTCTTTTGATTTTTGGGATTTTGAATGGACTTTAAATGAGCAAAATGTACATATATAGTGAATGATTTTACATAGTACCAATTAGGATTGTTGGGTTTAAGGTACTATAGGCTTATGATATCCATAAGTCTAATTCTAAGTAAATTTTGTTTTGTTAGTTAGTTAAATTAGTGATTCATGTATTTATTAAATGAATCAGGTGACTCAACTAATAATTCGATTGGCTTTGAAATAGGTGATTGACTTCTAGAATTGAACTTGAAGATGAATGCTTAAACCTATAATTACTAGATGATGTTACTTTTCAAAACCAGAAGGATATATGCACAGTAAAGCATGCTATGAAACTTCTTTTCAAGACACACTGCACTCTATATGTATTCCATTGCATGCAAAAAGAAATATTTTTCTCATTTTATTTCTAGATAAAAGGAAACCAATGCTTTTATTACCTTTTTTTATGCTTCTAGACTAGCAAATTGAACTCGATGATCAACTAATTACTATTATTGTTACTATTAGTTGGATCTAACATAGTTTGGGTGTATGAGGGACTTCATCAGGCAACAACATGCTTGGTAGTTAAACCCCAAGATCCTTTTGGCCTAATCCCTCTAGCACACAATCAAAATAGTTTGTAGCTGAGGTGAGTTGTAGGAATTCCCGATGACACTTGGGCATTGTTTTTGTAAGGTTGCACCTCACCTGCAGTGATAATGGATTGTTATGGTGGGAGTCATAAGGTTGACTAACTACAACAAACATTGTCTGATCATCGTGTTTAAGTTGCTAATCTAGGAAATTGTTTATTGAATTCTTGACTTGTTACTACTTCACTGATTATAAAATTCTTGACTAGTTACTGCTTCATTATTTAAAAAATTTTTGATTTATTACTGCCTGACTGTTTAAAAAAAAAAAGGTCACTCATGTTTTTCTCGAAAATTTTCATTGTACAATTTCTAGAATATTTACACTGTACGAACTCCAGAATATTTTCACTATGCAATTCTTCGAATATTTTTACTATACAAACTCTTGAATATTTTCACTGTACAAATCATGTAAATTCATGAACTCACATAGCACACACACATGGCACTCACTGAGTCTTTTGCTCACATTAATTTCTTTTCTTTAATTTCCTTTTGGCGGATTTAGACCTTCAGCTCAAGTGAGGATGTTGAACTTACTTTTGATGAGAATTGGAATTAAAGGTTTTCTTTTTGGGAAGAGGACTTTGCAGTATCTTTGGCTTTATTGCCATTTGGCAAATTAATTCTTCTCCTTTAATGAGTTTCCAGTTGAGCGAAGAATATTAGGCATTTTGAGTTTCTATGTTGCTAGAATTATTTGAATTATTATGAATCTTGGATTTTTTTTTATTTAAGATCATGATTTTAGATAAGTGGTATATTTTTATTTGGGATTGAGTTTCATGACTCAAGACTAGACTATATGGTTAGATTTTGGGCCGCGACAGAATGGTATTAGAACCTTAGGCTATATCAAGATAAGATCCTTAGAATGTGGAATATGGGATAAAACTCTTAGGGATTGATATGAGAATTTAGGTCTGACACTGAATGGAATAATCAAATTTCATTTGATATTGAGGTTGTGAATGACTGTTATTAGGTATGCCAATTGATATGATTGAAAGTTTTTGGTACTTGACGATAGAATTCATGACATATTATGAGATTTAGCTTGTAAGTACTTTAGGATTTGATAGTTTTCTCCTCTTTGAGAATTGTGAATGCTCGCTATCTTTTTTTTTAATGACTACTCAACATACTTTGATATTTTCTTTTATTGATCTAGTCTTATTTTGATAAGATGGTGAGTCAAAACCCGCATAAGTCGGTTCATAATTTAGATGCTTCATGTTAACAATCAAGGTTGGTTTTCAAGAGCTTAGGATATGATTTTAGATATGAAATAAGCATATGATATTGGGATAAAAACCTTAGGGTGATAAATGAAATTTGTTTGAATTTATGAGAAAATTATATTATTAGATTGAGGAGGATTTGAAAAATAGAAGGGAAGAGGTGAGAATCTTAATCACAAAGAGCGGCTTTTATTTAGGAAGCAAGAGCGAAGACCACCATGGAATGTGAATTGTAAAACTTGGTGTACAATTCCATATGTATTGTTATATACATTAGATATACAGTGACTAAGGGTTGAGGGTTTCAATAGGAATTGACATGGTAGATGTATATGTACATACAATGTTTTGAAAGTTAACAAGGTATAGTAAACATAGTGTACATGATTCAACTTTATGTTTCTTATGGTAACCCCTATCATGAAAGCGTGACAGAGTCAATTTACAAGCAGAAAATGCTTACATTAATAAACTCATAGGAGGATGAACCTTGCAAATTCATTTCAGTTGGACTTTATTTATTAAACTTTTGAAACATATTAGATTTAAGTCACTAGAAATATATAATAATTGTAATCGAATATTTTTGTGGTCCCTATTTTGAGATATGAATCAACTAGGACTTTGGGTGAACTTAAAATGTCAAATTAGAAGTTTTTGGATATATTTTGGCATAGAGGAAAACTATTTGATTTTTGAAGAGGAATGCTACACGAAAGAATGCTCCCCTAGGGTCCTAGTTTTACATGATCAGTTTTTCTAATGAATTTTTTTCTCATAGTTATTGATTGAATCTAGAAAGGTGCCAAACACAAGAATTGTGGCTCTGTATTTTAGGTATTTATAGCCACTTGAACCATCTCAATCCAATTTATATGGAGTAAGTTATGACCAAAATATTAAGATGTGTCTAGCCAAAAGATATAGGATTTTGATTTCTCAAAACTGGATATTAGTGACATCTTTCCTACTTGTTCTTGATAGAATTAAGCAAATTGATCAACACAATAATTTTAGTTTGTTTCTTTGGTTTCCAATTTTGCCTAAATCACCTCAATCTAATATATGTGGGGAAAGTTATGATCACAATACTAAGATACATCAAGTCTAAAAATACAAGATTTTGATTTTTCGAAAATAAATAGTTTTGACTCTTTTATTGCTTGATCTTGGTAGAGTTAAGTAATATGGTTAACATAAGAGTTGTAACTCCATCTCTTAGATATTTATATCCATTCAAATCACTTTAATTTGATATATAGGGAGAAAGGTTTGAGTAAAATACAAAAGTGTGGCATGACAGAAAATACAGGGCTTCGATTTTTCGAGGACAGAATATTGTGATGATTTTTACTACTCGAGTTTGATTTAATTGGGTAATATGGTTAACATATGAATTGTAGATCCATTTCTTAGTACTCTATATCTATTTGAATCACCTTCATCCAATATGTATTGAGAAAGTTATGACTACTGAGGTGTGTTAAGATAGAAAATACAGACTTCGATTTTTCAATAATAGATATTTGTGATCCTTTTAATAGTTTGACTCTGATGGAACTAATAAAAGTCGTCAATATATGATTTATAACTCTGCCTATTAGGTTTTTATAGGCACTTGAATCACCGTACTCTAATATACATGGAAAAAGTCAGAGAGAATACCAAGATATGTCAAATTAGAGGCCTCCTAGACTTCAATATATCACCATCTAAATTTTCTTCACATTTATGAACCTAAGACTCAATTTTACACCTTGATATTGGCTTATGACTGCGATATCAACATAAAAGTTTTAGGTCTTTCGCTTAGTTTTCTAATACCTCAATAAAATCAAAAGTATATGAGCAAAACTATCTAACTCATGACTCAGAGCTAAGCAAATGATAGAAGAATATTTTTGGAATTCAATGTTGGAGATATGAAGTTTCTAAATTATCACTCGGAAAAGGAATCGTGATGATTAGAGTAGTAACTTACTGACATATTTCACTATCAAACTTTATGAAAAAATACATAATATCTTTAATGTGTCACAATTATGTTAGGTTGAAATGACTAACTAACCCAGTTAAGTCATAAGTTCCTATTGCAAGTATAATGTTACGGTAAGTCTTTTTAAAGTGACAACTAATATTCTTTTTGGTTGTCTGGCAAATACGGTGGCTGTGGTATTAAATGCAGAGAAGACTACATGGCAATGTCAAATATGAATGAGATTGACTAGTGACAACAATAAAAGCAAAGGAGGACAACTGACACAAAATTTGCTAAATGTTAAATAGAGTTGTGCATGCCACAAAAGTCGATATTGACCTTGCGATGTCAAAATCATTCTGGTCGGGTTAATTATGCTAGCCAAAGGCAGGTCATTCTGGTTGGACTAATATTGTGCCAATCTAAAAGGCATCAACAACACTTAGATTGGCATCAACAACACTCGGACTATGCCTTGTTGCTAATAGGATGACCTTAATGTTTTTTCCTCACTAGGACATCTGTTGACGATCATTTCACTCTGACTTTCCTCGTAAGAGCAATTGATCAGATGGTTAGACTGTGGCCCAAAGGGCTTGCCTGGCTTGTTGCATAATTCTCAATAACTCTCACATTAGCTTTCTTTCTACTCAAATTACAGATATCATCTTCAGTTTGGGGGATTTTTTTGACCAAATTGGTCCCTACAGTAGTACATACTTTATCCAAATTTGTTGGAGCTCAACAATAGTACTTTGATAAATTGAGCTTAGCACAAAAGTTCGACCTATTTCAAGGAAATCTCATTCTAAAATTTACTGTAAATTGAGCTCAAATTAATACCCACACAATTTATGTCTCCGTTACTCACAAACAACCCAATGGAACTCGCCATTTGATGAGATCTTCACTTTAATTTTGCTTTGGAAAACCATAAATTCAGGAGCTATTCATCTAGAGAATTTGGCAAGGGCATGGATCTTATGGTATACCTAATATTCATTTTCGAAAAATAAAAAGACAAGAAAAACTTATAAATATATAATTTATTGATTTGAAATAAAATTAATGCAATTTTTATTTAATTCTCCAATTCATCTTCTTTGATGTACTTCAATTAGGTCTTGGAAGCTTGTTTTTGGTAGAAAAGAATCGTGATCAACATGATATCTCAATGACCCGTTTTTTGAATTTGATAGTTCCTGACCAAAAATTATCTAATTGATCAACTCTCCTTATTGAGGATATCTCATTCTTGAAAATATTTGGATGACTTGATTAAGGATGTAAAATCTAAACTTGAGTGCTTTAAGTTGATCTCGTATTTGACAATTTGTGCAGTTGCTCAAAGACGCTTTTTGAACTTGATTGCTTTAAGTTGATCTCATATTTAACAATTTGTGCAATTACTCTAAGTGGCTTGTTCATACTTATAGTTGGGAGATTTATTCATTGTGAAATAGCATTAGTCTCACATATAAATTGTATGAGATTGAAAGTTAAAACCTAATAAATTTCTAACGTGCACGTGTATATGAATAAAAAAGAAAATGTAAAATTTGGATAAGTCATGGAGATTGTCCCTATTCATTGTTGAAGTGCCTAGGTTAATTGCTAATGTCGCGAAATTTGATCGCAATATTGGGATTGATCGTGCTTTGATTGTGTTAACATCAAAGCTTTATAAATAGACCTAGCAAAATTTAACCCATACCCATATATACTCAAAAAAATACAAGTAATAGGTCATGTTTCTTCAATCCAAAAAATTACGGTTTATTTTACCCATACCCAATTTACCCACCATCTTTTGGCCTGACTTGCTGGTAACATGTAAATATATATTTTTATATAATATATTTATATATATTTATACTTACATATAAATATTTTTAATCTCAATATTAATTTTTGATTTCATAAGTTAAAAACCTATAGCAAATTAAATTAAATTATATCCTAAAACAACTTGTTGTGCATATTCTCATGGATGCTACATCTTTTTCCAAAAGGACAACAATGTTTGACTGATATCTAAATTTTCAATTCAAAAACTTTTGGCATGTAATGAAACTTAAGTTAGAACTTTTGAATGTGAAGTACTTTAAATTTGGTAGATTTTGAATACTTAAAATATAAGTTTTAAACTACAATAATATTAATATGCTTTAGGTATTTGTTCAATTTATTGTTTGAAATTTGTGGTCTTTTTTTTTTTTTTTAAGTTTTCTTTAGTTAATATGTGAGTACCATCATGTTTACCTTTAAATTAAAAAAAAAAAACTACGAGTACTCGTGGATTACTTGTTACCCATTTTCATGAGTAACAGGTCCCCTACCTCGTACTCAATAAACAATAGGTAATTTACCTAATCCTTTGGTACCCATCATTGAGTTATCCACGGGTACCCAATTGCCAAGTCTATAATCTTAAATGAAAATTTTTAATTTTATCATCAATTAAAAATCTTATCTAACCTTGGAATTCAATTTTAAAAAATTTTAAAAATAAATGAAATATAAAATTAACGAGAAAAATGTAGGACACATGTCAGTGTATATTCTCAACAAATGTCAATTCTCTACATTTTTTTACCTTTTCTTTTAAGATAGGTTGGCTAATATGGCTGAATCAGGTTGTTTCAAATTTGAATATGGAGAGTTGTAGTGAAGTTTTCTCAATTCTGTGGATCATTTGCTTACATGGAAATCAGGTGATATGGCAAGGAAAAATGGGAACAGACTATTCAATTATTTTTTGCGCAAAGACTATTCTCCAATAGTGGCTGAATGCACAGAATGTAAAGAAGCAACCGGTTTCCATTCAGCAGTCTGCTTTGGTTAATTAGGTACGTCTTCTACCAGGTTGGTTGAAGTGCAACATAGATGCTGCGGTTGACTCTGGTGATAGTTGTTTTGGCTTAGGTTGTATTCTCAGAGATGAAAATGGGGTGGTGAAAGCAGCTATTGAAATTCCACATAGAGGTTCGGTTTCCCCAGCAATAGCAGGAGCTATCTCATTCCGTGAGGCTCTTAGTTGGATTAAGAAAAAGGGTCTCTCTAGTGTTATTTTTGAGCTTGATGCTCTTATTGTTGTTAATGCAGTATTAAGGAGTGCGTTGATATGTCTTATTTTGGAACCATTATTGCAGAATGTAAGTCTCTTTGGAGTGAACTTACAAATTATCATGTTTGTTTCATGCGCAGTTCAAGGAATTAGGTGGCTCATAGTCTTACTAGAGCCTCTATTTTTAGGTCTAAAGTTGTCATGTGGGAAGATCATATTCCTATGTACCTTACTGATGTTATTACTTCTAATTGGTAATTGATATAGGATAGCCCAACATGCTCAGCCCAACAAGATATGAACTTTAGAGATGGTTTCTAGGCTCATTTAACATCTGAAGCCCAACGATGCTTCCAGACCCAACTGGGTTAAGCTATTTGACCACAACCGCCTGGTTGAGTGAACAGTTCTCGACCAACCCGATGGGAGGCTTCGAGCCACATAGTCCATTTGGCTATCCCTCTAGTCGACCCCCTTATCTAGTTGATGAAAGTCGAGTAGATTACTCACTCCAATATTTACTCATATCCTTATCACATTCAATGCTTTGATAGGTAACGTGTCTACACATTAATGGCGCGTGCCACTCCAGTATAGCCTTTGCCACAAACTCTACCACCAATTCTGTTAGGGAGGCATACCCTAAAGTACTATTTACCTAAAAAAGTAGGAGATGATGTCGCTTGAAATAGTACTGGGATTAAAAATGACCAGTAATTCCAAGGCAAGGATAAAAGCACTCTACATTTGATAAGAACATCTTAAAAATATCATTCACCAAGAGAAGGTTATAAATACCCTATTGCTAGCCACTCTCTAGGTATGCCATATACACTATACGCTCTTATTCTGCTACTCGATTATCTCACCCGATCAATACTAATTTGAGTATTAGAGTGCTTTATTTGGGGGCACCTCGACTAGTCTAACATTTGCTGTTGGTTGCAATCTTAGCTTAAGAATATTATCACTATTAGATCATTCGACCTCCCTGGTCGAATAAGCCCAACACTACCCAATTCACTAAAAATAACTTTCAACTTTATCATTTTGGCGCTGTCTGTGGGAAAACTTGAGATTGCAACTGAGAAAATGGTGAAAACTAGAAGAACCACATCTAAGAGGGAGGATAATATGACAACATCTCCATCCCTTCAACCCCAGCAAGGTTCACATGTGTCAGGCCCCAATAGCCTGCAGGAGAAAGTTATAATGCTGACCATGCCTTAGCTAATGCAGCTTATAAGTGAATAAATTTTTGCTCAACTTTTTGCAGCATTGAACAGGCACATGACCTTGCTAGCCTTAGCTGACAGTGTGACTTCGCAACTGCCTCTTCTAGAGGAGAGGTCCCCTCGGGACAATTGTGGTCACTAGGAGTCTAGGCAACCACTAGCAAGATGAGAGGCAAGCCCCAGGTGCCCCTAAGGAAAGAGGGGCCAACCCAAGTTAAGGGAAGAAATTGCCAACTCTACAAATAATCACGTTTGACCTAATCAAGCCCAGCAACGCGATGGGGTTAAACACTCTCGACATAACCAATAGGAAAAAGTGGATGAATTGGTGGATCACACTGCCCGGCCCATTCGAGCCTTACAGTGTGATAACGCCAAATGTGTGAGGCCTCATTTTGATTAGAACATAATCCAAGCTAATTAGGAGGAGTGGGAAGAAGTTTTCCACCAAGTGCAACGACTCAATAGACGCCTCGACAAGATCTCAAGGAGAAACTCTGAAAGGGTGCTCAACCCAGAGGGCCCCTAAAGGTTTTGTTGAGAGAGAGGCTCATCATTTATTGAGGAAATTATTGATAAGTGCATTATAATTGACACTAAAGTCCCAATCGGACTCCCATGGTATAATGGCTCAACTGATCCTAATGAGCACCTGATGCAGTTTGAACATATGATGCAACTGCACAAGCATAAGGAATATATCCATGCAAAGATATTGGTGATCACATTCCAGGGAACAATGCTCGATTAGTTTGTTAAGCTAGAACCCTTATCAATATATTCTTATGAACAACTTTGTGATAAATTCTTGCACCAATTCGCCAATCGACTAAAGGTAAAGCTGCTCTATACTTATTTCCACACCATCATGTAGAATGAGGGGAAGTCCCTCTATAATTTTTTACAAGGTTCAACATAAAAGTCCTAAAGATCAACAATCCTAGGATCGAGTTCCTAATTGATGTATTTTTCTTGGGGCTCAGGCACAAAGAATGTGCCAATGCTTTGGTATGAAAATGCCCATGGTCGATGGAGGAATTGTTCAACCTAGTGGAAAGATAAATGTCCCAGGAGGAGATGAACTTGTTGAAGTTCAAAAACCCTGAGGTCGACAAAAAGAAAAATAAGGATAGAAACGACCAAATATATAGGGAGAGAAGTCGATCTTCAATAAAGTGCTTCCATGACTATACTCCACTAAACATCCCAAGGAGAGAGATCCTATTTGCAATCTAGCATCGCAATCTCCTCAAAAAATTGAGAAAGCTGACGAAGACTGAAGCAATGAAAAAATTAAAGAAATATTACCACTTTCGCAAACAAAGGAGGCATGACATAGATGAATACTTCAATCTCTAGGACAAAAATGAGAGGCTCATTAGGCAGGACCATCTCAAAAAATATATGGCCATTGAAACACAGGCTAGAGGGGATAAAACCAATCAAATGTTCTGTAGAGAAAGGTTGGTAAGCCCGAGGAGGGAAGATAATGAAAAAAAACCCACCTTGGATGATTGCTCATATTTAAGGAGTTATTACATGATTGCGGGAGGTCCCACTGGGGAAGACTTAAAGTCAGTAAGGAGACAGACCCAGAGGAGGATAGAGTCGACTAAAGCCTTCTCGATTGAAATAATATTGCATGTATCCATAAGCGTAGAGCCCATCTTTTTCATCGGCAATGACTTGGCCCACTTCAAAGAGAAAAATATCGACCATAAAATTGATTATCCTGTGGTAGTCTCCATTGAGATTGCCAACTTTGAAGTTAGAAAGGTTCTAGTCGATAATAACAGCTCAGCCAACATTATCTTCCTTTCAACACAAGAAAAGATAAACTTAGGGTAGTTGAAATTTGAGCCCATACGTACCCCTTTGGTTAGGTTTGGGGGGTCAAAAATTATTCTAGAAGGTTCTATCAACCTTTTGACACCATTTAGGGAGACGCCTTGAAGAAGGACATTGATGGTAAACTATTTGGTGGTCGATGCCCCATTCGCTTATAATGTTATAATTGATCGACTAGCTCTAAATGATTTTAAGGCCATAATGTTGACCTATCACAAAAAGATCAAATTCTCAACCCCAGCTAGAATAGACGAGCTAAGGTGTAACATTAAGGAAGCCTGAAGATGTTACAATATTTCGATCGATTGAGTGAGCAAAAGACGCGATCACAATTGAAGACCTCGGGGGATGCCCTTATAGCGGCACCCAAAGAGGGCCATGCTAACAAAAAGAGAAAGTTGGAGGATATTCAAGTGGTGCCCATAAGGTAGTTCAAAATAATCGAGCTAGAGCCAGGAAACCCTGACTAGATTACTGGGGTTGGAACAGACATGGTCCCCCACTTGGAGTGTTTTATGTTTGATTTTCTATGATGGAATATCGACATCTATGCCTGAAAGGCATTCGACATCCAGGGAATTGACCTTAATGTGATCATGTACTGCCTCAATGTTGACCCCTCATACAAGCCGATCAAGCAAAAGACGAGGACATTTAATGCTAAGAAGACCCAAATCATCGAAGAGAAAGTCCAAAAACTCTTAGATTTAGGTTATATTATAGAAGTTTAATATTCATCTTGGATTTGTAATGTCGTACTCGTCCTAAAAAATGAGGGATAATGGTGTATGTGTAATAATTTTGCCGACTTGAATAAAGCTTGCCCTAAGGATCTTTGTCCCCTACCTTGAATAGATTTACTAGTTAATTCCACGGTTAGTTGTGAATTATTGAGCATGAAGGATGTATTTCAAGGGTATCATCAGATATTCGTGGCCCTTGAAGATAGGGATAAAACTTCCTTTGTAGTTCTCAATGGAATTTACTACTTTTTAGTCATACCCTTTGGACTTAAAAATGCTAGAGCAACCTACCAGAGACTGGTCAACTTTATGATCAAGAACAAAATAGGCAAGTCATGGAGGTGTATGTCGATGACATGATCGTAAAGATAGAAAAGGGCTAAGACCATTTGCTCGACCTCAATCACACTTTTTTAATATCGAGAGTGTTTGATCTAAAGATGAATCCAAAAAAGTGTATATTTGGGATTTAAGAAGGCAAATTCATGGGTTATATGGTCAGTCAATGGGGCATTGAGGCCAATCAATAAAAAAATCAGGCTGCATTGGACATTGCTCCACTTCGAACAATCTGAGATGTATAGTAGCTGGTCATAAGGATTATTGCCCTTGGGAGATTCATTGCTCAATTGGCTGACAAGAGCTTATCTTTCTTCAAGATTCTCAGAAATACCAAGAAGTTGGGTTTTCAATGGAACGAATAATATGATCAGGCTCTAGTCGAATTAAAACAGTATTTATCCTCTCATTTTATGCTAGCAAAACTTGAACTTGGAGAGGTACTTCACATATATTTGGCTGTTTCAGAAGCATTGATCAGCGTGGTCTTAGTAACAACTAGAGATAGAAGTCATTGAACAATTTACTATTGCAGCAAAACGCTCCAAGGACCAGAGCATAACTACTTGGAGATCGAAAAATTTACCTTAGCGTTAGTCATCGTAGCTTGCAAGTTGCGTCTATATTTCCAATCTCATGTCATCATAGTGCTGACCTACCAGCTGTTGAAGTAAGTGCTATCGAAGCTAGATACATCTAAGAGGTTAATGAAATGGGCCATCAAATTGGGGGAATTTGATATCACTTTCTAGCCCAGAACTGCCATCAAAGCACAGGTCTTGGTAGAATTCATTACCAAACAAGTTGATCGGCTGTAAAAAGCAGCGAAACCCCTCTTGCTTAGATTTGCACATTGATGGATCCTTGACCACATTATTTGAGGAAACGTGAGTGGCCCTCCATTCCTTAACAATAGAGGAGTATAATTTTGCGATCAAACTCGACTATGCAGTTTCAATAATGAGGTAAAATATGGGGCCTTCCTCACTAGATGAGGATGGCACTTGATTGAGGTGTTGATCACCTGGTTGTGATCACAAACTCACCGTTGGTAGCAGAACAGGTCGAGGAAAATTTTGAGGCCAAGGATTCAATAATGAGCTAGTATCTAATGGAGGTTAGAAAATTACAACAATTGTTCAAAATATTTACCCTCAATCAGGTACCTCGATTTGAGAATGAGTGTGTGGATGCCCTATCCAATTTGCTAGCTTGACCAAAGGCACAAGAGACATGACGTTAACTTTTCTGTTTGTTGATAAGATATCAATTGGTCCACTTGAGGAGACCTTGGTGGGGAGCATTGAGGAGATAGTTTCTTCATGGTAAGATTCAATAAAACTCTACTTGAGTTATGGCACAATCCTTGAAGATAAAAATGAGGCTTGTCATCTTTGAGGACACACTGTCAAGTTTGTGTTTGACGAGCATGGCCAATTGTATAAGAGGTCGATCTTAGGATCGCCCCTAAGGTGCCTAGATCCCAACCAAGCCTTTGAAGTATTGCAAGATATCTACGTAGGTTTGTGCAAAAACCATTCGGGGGAAAGACCTCTCGCTCACAAAATCATTAGGTAAGGATACTTTTGGCTAACATTACTGAAAGGCGTTGATTTTACTTAAAAATGTCTATCATGCCAAGTTCATTCGAACATCCCATATCAATCCATTGTGCCCATGGTTAATGTTCAGATTTCTTGGTCATTCGATTAGTGGGGGATCAACATTTTGGGCTCACTTCCAAAGTCAATGGGTCAGTGAAAGTTTATAATTGTGGTGGTTGAGTATTTCACCAAATGGATCGAGGTCGAAGCTGTCCCAAAGATAACTGACATGGCCATCAAAGTTTCATTTGAAAAAACATAATCTACTATTTTGGTTTACCTAAGATCCTCATTTTAGATAATGAGACCTAGCTCCAGAGCAAAAATACCAAAATTTGGTGCGAGGCCTTGGGGATCACTCAATATTTTACTTTAGTGGGTAACCCTCAGTTGAACAACTAAATAGAGGTGACAAACAAGATAATTCTCAATCATTGAAAAGCTAGAATACAAGATATTGGGTCGAGTTGGGCAGACAACCTCTTAGAAGTGTTATGGGCATATAGGACAACTCCCTGTACAGTAACAAGTTACAACCTTTATAGCTTAGTTTATGGATTTAAGGTAGTCATCCGCTTAGAGCTCATACAGCATACAACCCGAGCGATTTACTTTCACTCGCTCAAGAACACATTAGAAAGAAAGCTCAACCTTGAAACTATTGATGAGCGGAGATAAGAAGCCTATAATACTATGTAGCACTACAAATCAAAGATGGTAGACAACTACAACAAAGGGGTTAGGTTGTGCCATTTTAAGGTCGAAACCTCGTTCTTAAAAAGGTTGAAGTGTCCAAGAATGTTAGGAAACTCGACTCAAAATAGAGGGGACCTACAATTGTCAAGATATCAAAGTATAACATTTATTGACTTGTTAATGTCAATGGGGATGAGCTCTTTCGTCCAATGGAATGCCATTAGCTTGAAGAAATTCTATATATAAAAAAATATTGTAATCATGTTTGTATTCTGCCATATAAATAAAGTTCTAGCAATACTGTTGTCATTTGCTTCTATTATCACAACTGCATTTACCTCACACAACTCCAGTTTCAAGTTGACCCTGTAGTCAACCTCAAAGCAACTCCACGTTGCCAAATCAAATTTCACGTCAACCTTATAGTCAACCCAAAGCAGCTCTGTATTGCCAAATCAAGTTTCATATTGACCCCATAGTCGACCCAAAAGTAGTTTCGTACTGCCAAATCAAGTTCTATGTTGACCCTATCGTCGACCCAAAAGCAGCTTCACGTTGCCAAATCAAGTTTCAAGTTAACCTCATAGTTGACCCAAAAGCAGCTCTATGTTGCCAAATAAAGTTTCAAGTCAACCCTATAGTAGACCCAAAAGTAGCTCCAAGCTACCAACTTAAGGCTTTTTAGCCCAAACTATGCAATTAATCCTGCAATCAATCAATAAGTCAGCATAATGCTGTAGAGTCAAGATACCTCAAACACAACCAAGAGTAATGAAACTTGACTATGAAGTTGAGCAAAGTGAATAGATTATTGAATGTATTTCAACAAGGTCATGCGTATCTCTCAACAGTAACCTAAATTGATGAGAAAATAGTTGGGTTTTCTTGTTAACTAACATGGTTCTCAACTTATCAACCATATAATTACGTCGACACAGTGGCATTCAATAAGAAAGTTATGAAATTGAAATTGAATTTATTCTATAAGAAACCTATGAAATTGAATTCATTCAATAAAAAAGGTACCAAAATAATATTTCATTAATTGAAATATTCATTACAATAAGAAGGATAATTTTTTTCCAAACAAAAAAGGGAGAGTTGGAATTTCAATTGTAGCTTGATCCTACACCCTCAGATTGACCAGGCTCAAGCATCACGAATATAAGCGGTAGAATGGCTTGCGCTAGCTATGAGGGCCCTACTACGTCGCCTATAAAATTTGTTGTGCACAACACATACTAGACGTTATCAACCTACCCATCTCTCAGTTTGATGGTAAAGTCCTCAACAAAGGTAAACTCCCTCGCTAGATCTGCTAGCTTGCTCTTGACCTCAACCTACTTTTGCTAGGCATCGATTATAGGCTCGACGAGAGTGTTTATTGCAATATCCTACTCCTTGCCTTTATCGACTGTGGCTTCTTCAAATTCTAGGTAAGGTTATAGCTTCTTGTCTAGGGCTGGGCTTTTTCTATCTTTATGTTCTACCAAAAAGCATAGCCTAGGTACTCAAGCTGCTTCACTACATTCTCAAAAACGCCATGGGCATCATCGATTGAGAGAACTACACTCATGTCCTAAAAGGCCAAGCTAAGCATAAACTGTTCCACTACCTCTTTCCGCATCATAGGGAGTTGTTGAGAGAATGCCGCTCACCTACATTGGCTCACCTAAAATAGAGATTATCAGTAAATAACATTACTGGTTTAAAGTAGAACTCAATGAGAGAGTAATCGACCTCACACTTACCATATTGCAATAGTGCTTCGACCTGGATCAGACCTATGAACTTTTACTAATCGACTGAGAAAGGCCCGATCACCATATACTTAAGGGCATTAGTGCCTGTCGTCCCTGATGATATAATGGAGCTTGAATTTATGATCTCCATGGTGGGGTTAGATCCAAACTAGGGTGACAGCAGTTTCAATATTTGAAATAAGACCCTGCCGCCACACTTTCTGAACAAGTTATAGTTTGTGACTACCTTTTGCTTGCTTTTACCACCTGCTGTCCTCTTGGGTATCGAGCCTCCTTGCTTGATCATTTATCTTTTTCCCCAACTTATGGGGTTGCTGCAGACAACCTTTGCCAATCGAGTAGGTTAGGACGCTTGCTCGATTTGTGGCATTATTAGGGTGGCAATCGAGAGTGCCAGGTCTACCATAGGTGCATCTCATCAAGTAGCCATCTAATGATGTTAGTCATTTCTTTGGGCCCTAGCTATAGCCTCTTGTTGACTGCGAGCCATAACTTCTTCTTGATCTACCAATAAAGGATAAAGTAAAAAAATTGATTAGAATCAAGCAAATAGAATAAAATCCATAATTATCACAGTCGACAAAGATTTCTACCTAGCCAATCGCCCACAGGCAAGTTGAGCTCGACTGGCGATAGGCCAATCAACACCAGACATCTCTCTTTGGTCAGAACCAAGGCCTCAATCTACCCCAACTTGACTAGTCCCGAACAAAAGTGTTGGGTTAGCTTGGTGTTTAGTTCTCCAATATTTCAACATGTCCCCTTCACTATCCTCTAGGAATGTTAAACTCACCAGGCCCTTGAACATATAGAAAATATTTTTTCCACTCTTAGCCATATGATAAGAAAATAGTTACTAGGAATTTTTTATGCAAGCGTATCATCAGGTAATAGAACCTAGATTCTTCAAGGCTACCTGACTTTTAGGACATGGGCAGATGGAATAAGTTAGAAAAATTAGCAAAAGTAGTTGGCTGGCTAAACAAATGCATCAGCATAGCAAAATTATATATGGTGGCAAAGTAGTTAGGTAGAAGTTGTGCTATGTAGACCTCAAGGCTCCTCAGGAGGTCGACTATTGTAGGTGCAAGAGGAAACCTAAGGCCATATCTAAATCCCTTCTCAAACACCATTATACACCCGCTTGGAGGTTGATGCATCATACCCCAGGGCCTAGGCACCAGGAATTTATATTTATCTAAAATATGGAATATTTCCCTAATTTGTACTAGGTCGGCAAGGGAGATATTGGAGACTATCTCATTATAATGGTCTAGGGTAAACAATTGACTATGCGATGTTGGCACTTCACTGGGGCCAGCCTCACCCCCAAAAATAGCCATCTTAGCACTTGAACTACTGGGGGTTGAGCTATCGCTCGAAGACTTATCAGAGGTACTCTCAGATGCACTCTCAAGTGCACTTTCATCCCCAACGTCCCCCTGGAAGTGTACACTCTGGGACCTAGTACCTCGCTATCTGATGCACTTGACATCTTTACAAAGCAAACAAAGGAAAGCAGAAACTTGGAAAAGAACTTGCAGTTGATCGCTTGGAAACTCTATAATGCAAAAAAGGTTAAGGAGCTCTAAAGGCAACAACTCAACCAAACTAGATTTAGTAAAAGTGAAAAATGAATGTTTTTACCCTACCTATTTATAAGCATTTTCGTATACCACAATGTAACTGACGCATTAAATGCACAAAATCCTGATCAAGTATTCAAAAATCCTGATCAATAGGGTAAAAACCCTAGTCGAATTTGCGTAATTGTCATTCAGTTATCTACGCTTTGCTCCTTTCCATTGATAAGCTTGATTAGGAGTACAAGTGGGCGGGACTCATGATATGGTATAGCCCAATAGGCCCAGCCCAACAAGATATTGACTCCAAATAGGGTTTCTAAGCCCACTTAACATCTAAAGCCTAAGAACACTTTTGGACCTAGCTGGGCTGAGCTATTCGGCCACAACTGCTTGGTCGAGCGAATAGTTCTCGATCGCACCTCACGGGAGGCTTTAAGCCACTTAGTCCGTTCAACCATCCCTTTAGTTCACACCTTATCTAGTTGATGACAATCGACCAGAGTGCTCACTCTGGCATTGACTCAAATCCTTGCTGCATTTAATGCTTTGACAGGCAGCATGCCTCCACATTGATGGCGCATGCCACTCTAGTACAACTTCTACCACCAATTATGTCAGGGAGGTGCACCCTTAGAGTACTATTCACCTGGGAAAGCAGGAGAAGATGCTACTTGAAATAGTATCGGGATTGAAAATAACCAACAACTCCTAGGTAAGGACAAGAGCCTTTGACACTTGATAGGGGCATTTTGGATATATTATCCACCAGGAAAAGGTTATAAAAACCCCATTGTCAACCACCCTCCGGGTATGCCATATACACTATATGCTCTTATTCTATTATTCGATTATCTCACTCGACTAGTACTGATTTGAGCACTGGAGTGCCTTAGCAGGGAGCACCTCGGCTAGTTTAACGTTTGTTGTTGGTTATAGATCTTAGCCCAAGAAGTTACAGTTGGATCATTCAACCTTCCTGGTCAAATAAGCCCAAACACTATCCAATTCATTAAAAATAACTTTCAACATCATTAGTAATGAAATGTTTTTTTCAATGTTAAAAGAAAAAAGTGATAGGTTGGCTAATAATTATTTTTCCAAGGTAATGAAGATGAACAAACATGTGAAATTAGGTGCACATTTTGTCCTTCAAAATGATTATAAAGAAATAAAAAAATTAATGATAAAATAGTTAATGATAATGCAAAAATTGTCACTAATTATCTATATTAAGTGGTAAAAATATTATTTTATCACCTTAATGAGTTTTACAAATTTAATAGGGACAAAAATAATATTTATGTTGTCACTATTCATAATTAATGCCACACATATATTGTCACTATAATTTATTATACTAGGTTGTTATATATATGCATGTATATTATCACAATAATTTGTTACACTAGGTTATTTCCATTGACGGATTTCGGTTTGGGGGGGGGCGGGGAGGGATATTGCTCCCTCAACATTTTGTATATAGTTTTTAAATTTTAGTAATAATTTTTTGAATATTGTTTTATATATTTTTTAATATTTATAATAATTTCTAGTTTTTATATCTATAAAAATTTTAGTAATAATTTTTATTAATTCTTTATCTATTTTAGTTTTTCAATGTTTAAAGTAAATTTTTAGGCCCATATTTAGAGTTCAAATAATCTACCATTAGGTTAGACTTATGCCCATTAGGACACTACTATTTTATTTTATGGGGATATATTTGTCAAAAATAGACTTAAAAATTAGTTGAAAGATGATTTTATCTGATTATTTAGTTACTTATATTAAGAAAGATATTGTTAAAATCTTTAATAGTGGTTTAATAATTGATGAATATTATGATAGAAGAGTGTTGTGCTCAACTTTAATGACAACATGTATCTCGAATTTGTAAAGTATAAAATTTGCATTTGAGCTTTTTTGTTTATGATTTTTGACCCCCAATAGTTTCAGTTTTGAATTTGTTTCTAGTTATTACTATACATACATCATTAATTATCATTTCTGACAATTCAAAACTTTATTTTTTATCATTATTAACTCTTATTCCCATTGATATTATTACTTTTTTGTAGTGAATGATTAAAGGATAAATAATACCTTGTGAAACAAAAATTATTGAAGTACTTTCTTGTATTTTATAAAAGTTGACAAATAGCAATCTCAACTTCATTATTTTCCAAATAAAAAAACCTGCTTAATTATACCCTATTTATATAAGATTTTCATTTGTTCCTTACTTATCAATATTTCTTTGCTTTTCCTTAACATGTAGGGTAATATCATTGTGGTACATATGTAGAATATGGATTTGTTATTAAAAAAAGCACCGCTTGAAAGCTTGCCAGAGGCTAGCAACCGCCCAACCATGGCTATCCATGGTGGTGGGGTGCTTGGGGAAGGGGTGGGCCAGGTGTCGGAGGCAGTAAGGGCATGGGGCGGACAATCTGGCGGGGTGGGGTGGTAGAGGGGTGTAGAAATATATGTATATGTATGTAAATATGTATATAATATATATTTATATAAATATGGGTATATTTGTGTGCATAATAAATATTACATATTTATAAAACTATTTATTTGTGTAAATATACTAGCACGTGCCCGGTGCGATGCACTGAAAATAATTATATGATTGAATAATTTATTTTACTTCATATGGTTAAAACATAAATTGTAATTATTTTTAGTATTTAATGAGATAAAATCTATTAGTATTTAAACAAAATAATTTGGATATTTCAATTAAAAATATGATGTTCGAAAATAAGTTATACTTAAATAAATATGACATGATATTTTAGTTATAATAGATAAGTTGAATGTATTGAAATAAAATATAAAGTAAATAAACAACCAATGAAATTTTTTTAATTGAATTAAAAAATTCAAAATTCTAAAAATTTGACATTTGGCCAAAATTGCATAATTTTGGGTCCTACAACATTGTGCTATATATAATAGTAT
The DNA here is from genome assembly GCA_014898725.1 of Jacaranda copaia. NCBI lineage: Eukaryota > Viridiplantae > Streptophyta > Magnoliopsida > Lamiales > Bignoniaceae > Jacaranda > Jacaranda copaia. The sequence continues at coordinate 1,347,998 of JACGDI010000656.1, read as the reverse complement.
AGATGTGTATACATATGTGTGCATAATATATGTGTATATATGTATAAATGTGTATGTATCCATGTATGTATAATATACACATCATATTTATATAAATATATGTGTGTATATATTTATGTGAACAAGAATTCCTTCCAACATGATAAAAAAATGCCACACCAATTAAAAATTTGCCACATAAGCAAAATCTCCAATTTTAAAACCTTCCAACACACCACATCAGCAATTTCCGACCAAATTTTGCTATTTCTGAGAAATCGGACTAAATGTGTCAATATTTTCGTACTTATAGAACTAACTTTTTAATTGTGTAAATTATTGGATGAAATTGAAAATTGGGTAAACTTATAGGATGAAAAACTTAATTTTCCCAATATTTTTTTAAGTAATATATATACATATCACGGGTGGGTTCTTGTCTAACTCATCACAAATAATCAAATCAATCAACAGCAATTAATTAATTAAACTCAACATGTCACGGGTCCGTTCATGTTTTTGCGTGTTTTACGAATCATTATTTGTCTTAAACTCTGCCTATATTCGCAGTTTGTTGTTGGATTAATGGAACCTTTGCTTTAATTTGGTCCAAATTTTTGGGTCCCTTTGCTTTAATTTGGTCCAAATTTGTCCGTAGCTTCATTATGGTCCAAATTTTTGGGTCCTTTTGCTTTAATTTGCCGATAGCTCTATCACGGTCCAAATTTTTGTGTCCCTTTGCTTTAATTTGC
>JACGDI010000656.1:1325606-1342818 GCA_014898725.1 Jacaranda copaia | reverse complement strand
TATATATATATATATATATATAGACAACAACATCAACATGAAAAATTAATTAACTACATATGTGAAATGAATAGGAACAACTAAAAACTAAAATGAATAAAACAAACAAATTCAAACAATTATGGCAAACAGCTAACATAATTCAATTTTCATCAAAATATTCGGAGTCGTTAGTCTCAACATCATCATCAAATTCTTCTTCATCATTACTAGACCATGTATGTTCTTCCTTGTCATCACTAACTATACCATATGCATGTTGTGCATATGATCTGTCACATCTTCCACAGGATGATTACAATGTATTAAATTCTCTATCAAATCATCTAAATTCATTTTATCAACATGCATTGGAGTATAATTCTGATAAGCAATTTCTAACAAATCTTCAATTTCAATTTGACCTCTAGCCATTGTTTTTATAATAGCCAACCAATTGACTTTATTCCTAATTCTTCTGAGATATGAAACATAGTAAACTTGTCAGATTTGTTGGGTAATTATCAATGGGTCATACCTACCCCTTTTCCAAACTTCAATAATATAATACTTTAGATGCACTATATGAGTTCATCTCACAAGAGTTAGATCAAACTACTGACAATAAAATAGAAATACCTTCTTTTTAGGTTCTCTCGAGTATTTTAATTCAACTACCTTCTTTAATATCCCGTAATAGTCATTCTCACCACTAATCCCATCAACTCCCTTCACCCATGCACCTCTATTTATTATGTTTTCCCATAACTCCATACATCTGTGTGGAATTTAAATCCATTTACAAAGTATTTTGGCCTTGACCTTACTTATTTGTTAGGGCCCCAAACCAAGTCATACAAGAATAAATTTGTTATTCCATTGCTTAGGTCATGAATCTATCATTCATCACATGAAGTGTTAGTTTTGATAGAAGTTTTTGACAAATCCATATTGTTATGCATAATGAAGTTAATATAAACATACTTGCATTAGACTTAAACCAATAGACGAACTCATTTTCAATCCTTGTATTGACACCTACATTGCTATCCTCAAAGTAGTTCATAAAATAATTACAAAATCATATTTTAGAACTAATTAGAACAAAAAAAGAAATAGTAGCTACCTCATGGGAAATTGAAATGAATGCTAGTTAGTTGAATGAATACTCAAGGTAATCCTTGACAACTTCATAGTTAAGCATCATATGTATTGCTATAGCTGTAAGCGCAGCATTGCTTAAGTAACTAGTCATGCTGGCACAACAAGCATTATCGGCTTGACTGAAAACAGACAAAGTAGGTGGAGAATTATCATTTTCACTATCATCATTCTGACCTACTCTCGTTCTTGAAGAATAAACATGGGACTAGAAGCAGTAGGAGCAAAAATTTAAAGTCTCTCTACAAACAAATGCCTCACAGATAGACCTCTCCACTTGTGCCTTTTGCTTCATAGTTTTTCTGAGTCCATGAAACTCCCTAAGTGTAATATGAATAATACTTTAGACCAAAATTTTATTCTAATGGTCTACAAGAAAATCAAAGTGAAAACTCCTTTCTTTAGTTGGTGCACCTATTTGTATGGTCAAAAGTATTTAACAATTTGAATAATTTAGTATCTAAATAAAAATAATATTTTACCTCTCAAATGGATACATCCATCAATGTTGTGTCAGTGTTTCATTTCTTACCTTTTCTATTCAATGGATCAATAGATGTTCTATCTAATAAAAAAATACTAGAGGAAAAATCCTTACTAACTTGCACAAAATTATAGGAACATGTTTTTTCATTTTGCCCAAGTCATCATACCTCAATTTTGTAGACATAAGTTTATGAAAAACTAACTAAGCTTGGCGAAAGGCTTCCATATATGGCCTGACAATTCTTTGAATGCAATTTCTAGTAATTGCTCCAAACAAATGTGACAATCATTGCTCTTTAGTCTATAGTTCTTATGCTCATATGTGTCAATATGCCTAGCTAGATTAAAAGAACATCCATCAAGCATTCACAATGGTTTCACCCATTTACATACTATTTTTCTTTGATCAGGTATTAAGATATACTTAGCTTTTGGCTTTCCCCACTACCTACTTCCTTTTATAATTAATTCGAGCTCATGCCTCAAATAATAAACATTCAAGTCCAAGTAAGCCTTAACATTAACTTTAGCTTCGCCCTTGATTTCCATGAGAATTTTGAAGATATTGCCAAACACATTATTCTCTATGTGCATGACATTCAAATTATATCTCAATTAATCTTCTAATAAGGTAGTTCCCAATATATTTTGCTTAGTCCAATTGTCTTATGCACTATACCTCAGGATTCTAAGAGCATTATCACATTCAATAACCTTGGGCAAACCGTATACTAATCCCCATAATTGCTCTCTAGTCAACAAAGAAGAAGGAGGATCTTTCTCAATCTTAATCTTTTAAGAAACTGGTAATATTTCTTCTGAATTATTGATCATAGTCTACGAACTATAGATGGCAGTCAAACTAAAAGTTCTTTTGGCCATTTTTTAGAGAGAATGATTTTGAATGTTCTATGTAGTATGGGCAAGCCAATATACTTGCTATCATCCACCTGGACAACATATTATAAGTCGTAAAATCATTTATTGTCCATACTAAAGCAGCTCTTATGACAAAATCTTATTTTGTGATGGCATCCTAAGTGAGAACACATGATATCCAAAGCTTATTCAATTCATCAATTAAAGGCTGTAAGTAGACATCTATCATGACGTTTGAATTTATTGGCCCATGGCAATATCATACACATTTTAGGAGGCAAAATATATAGTGTCATTACGACAAGCCAACATGAATACAATGATGTAGATTAAGCAAAAGGTGTAAATCCATCAGTACACAAATCAAACCTCATATTTTTAAGGTCACTTGCAAAGTTAGGATATATTAGATTGAGCTATTTCCAAACATTCTCATATGATAGATGACACATAACATCATCTATTCAATGGTTCTTGTGATGCCATGTCATGCGTGGTGCTTAACGCACCAACAAATATTGCCTCTGCAACTTTGAAATCAGAGGTAAATAGTGCATTATTTTCACTAGCACATCATGGACCTTTCTTTTTCCCCTTGTTTGATCTTGAAATCCATACCTAGGTGCTCCATAAAACTTACATTGATTGTCATTCGAATATTCTTTATAATACAATATGCATCTATTCACACAACAATCAATTGTTTTGGCCATCAAGCGAAGCTTACTAGCTAGCTTTCGCGCTTTATAGTAATTACTAGGCACATCACTCCTTCATGGTGTGTCCTCAGACATTAATTGTTGCACATCATCCATGAGATTATGAGACAAATTGTAGTCACTCTTAATGCTGAGCATTCTCATAGCAATGGATAAAGGAAAATGCATTTCACATCCATCCTACAATGATGATTGTACTCATATAGCAGGTTATAAAACCTTTGAGCATCTTCACTAGGTTCTTCACTAGTATCAACTTGAAATGCTGCACCTTCATACCTCTAATTAATCTCAACTACATCATATACTATTTTTGTATATCTATCAACTCATCACCCAGATACTAATCTTGTTGACCACTAATTGATGTGTAATAATAAAATGTATAATTATATGTTTGCATGTAAGGATCTAACTCTCCATGATTTGTCTAATAATAGTAATTTTCCCAAGACCCTACCCTACACACACTACAATGAATTAAACTTTTAGTAACAATGAATTTTGTTACATTAAAATATAAATTTGTTACCTTATGTTATTGGTAATGCAATTTTCGTTATTGAAGTTTCATATGTTAAAGCCCGTCGCTAGAAGTATTAGTAATGAACTTTTCGGTTCGTTATAGATGATTATGTTATGGTGATGAAATTTGTCATTACAAAACATATGGTATTAGAAACAAAATAGTGCTAGTTATAACAAATTTCTATACCGTAAAAAAATATTTAGCCACCAAAGCATTGGAAGTTTTGTCGTGTTTTATTTATTCGTTACTAATGCATAATATAATCATATTATCTATTTAACTTAGCACCATTACCAATTGTTTATATAACAAAATACTTGGTTACGACTAGTTAAATAGGATTTTAATTCAAAGATAAGCATTTCATTACTAATAAAATACATAACTAACAATTTCATTACAAAAGAGATTACGAGTTTTATTACATTTAGTATATATAACTAAATGTTTCGTTACCTCTGACTTATAAGTTTTTAATATTTTGTTACAAATAAGCAATGTATTGATTACAAATAATTAATGTCTTGATTTAGAGTGAATAATTATTTCTTACGAATCAGTAAATAGTTCATTACGGATAAGTAAAATAATTCATTATAGGTACAACAAATTAGGATTTGTTACAATTAAGAAAAGCGACAAATAAGTTTCATTACCAATAAATTATTTTTGTAACAATACTACTTTTATTATAAAAAGTGTTTATTTATTTTCATTTAATAGCTCAATTTGGACATGAAATTGCTAAAGTTCAAATTTGAAGTATACCAACATTCTAAATATAAAAAATATATAGTCATTCCTTCAATAAACAAAAGAGTAAGCACATCCATCCATTCATAAATCTAACACCAACCACATCCATCTATCCATAGACATAAATATAATTTCAAAATATCAATCTCAAATTCAAATTACCACCCAAAGCCAGGAAAACCAACTAGGTATACCAATCAAGCAAAAGTGTCAAGTTTTCAAAAAGTGTTATCACTCAAATAACAAATGAGATCTTCAAAACATGTTCCTTAAATCTCGTCAACATCATCAAAGAAACATCTACTTTCAACAATTTGCAAAACATAATTCCACAACATAGTGTAAACATGAAGAATACCAAGTTAGATATTACATATGTTTAACTAGTCACTCCACATCTATCTTAAGTTGATGCATATGCAAACCAAAGGTTTAATATAACATCAAAGTTTCACAAAATAATAGCACAATTTATGGGAGAAAGTTGCAATAAAATATTTGTATGATACCATCTTTTATCCAACATAAACTGCACAAAATATTATAGAAGATAATGCTGAATACAACATACATTTCATTTAATTTTTCACTTATACTACCAAATGAGTTCAAAAAATATGTATCATATCATGTTCTTTTCTAGTAACAAGAATTTAATTGGAACAGCCCACAATAATTTTCAAACTAAAAGTTCTCCCAATTATTTACAAGACCAAACAACATTTAGAATTCAAGCATTTATCCCATCTACTTATAAAAATGAAATATATCAACATCCAATAAAAGAAAAACAACAAAAATTAAGTAGCTTGAAAGAAAAGATAATTGTTCTCCATAGGCAAGCAACAAATAGATACACCAATATTGTCAACATTAGTTATTGTGTAACCAAATCAACCAAAAATACTAATCAGCCAAAAAATTATGCATCCTCAATTTAAATTGCAGTACCCAAATAATAATAATTCAGATCAAATATATACATTAAACTCAACAAATACTACAAACTCTTGAAAAATTCATTCTCTTTAACAAGAATCAAATTAACATTATAAATTTAAAAGAATAATTTATATTATAATAAACATCTAACATATAATACAAACTACAATATAGTACTAACTCTATATAAAGATTTATACATAATTCTAACATCTTGACATATACAAATCTACAATATAACACAGTAAAAACAAAATCAGAATAATTAAAAATAAAAAAAATATTAAAAAAATGAGAATAGGAGGTTGGTCAATGTTCGCCAAATGTGCAATATTACCCAAAAATAAAATAAAATTAGGATCATGAGTAACAGAAATACAAACTAAACTAGCATACATTCAATATAATATACTAATGCATAATCAATATAAATCTACTAGATAACTCAACTTAATCAAACATATAATTTACAAAATATAAATTCAATACAATCAAGTAACAGAGTGCAAATCATGAACTTGAAACATTGCATCTTATATTTGCATAAAAGTGTAAATTTGAAATATTTTATGTAAATCTAATTGAATGAAAAGGAAATTAAATATAGTGGATGCATGATGTATTAAATCTCTCAAACAATTAGATTTTTACAAATGTGGGTTTGGAAATGAACCAATGAACACATAAAAATTAATTTTCACCGTATTTCCTTTAAAACAAGTAGCTATTTGTGTGAAAATTTGGATGCGATTGAGGATTATAGAATAGAAGTACAACTAGATTAATCTTTGTTTATACAACCATATTATTCAAGCCAAACCAATGGAAAATAGTCTTCTTAGCCTTTTCTTGAATCACTTCATAGGTCCAAACATCAATATTTAGTGCTTCCTTCGCAAAAATCCAAGGCCTAATTATAGCTTATTTAAACATCTCTAGAACTCATCATATAACAATTTCTCACTAGAAGTCTACACTTTTTAAAAAAACTTCACTCAAGGTACAAATAAATTAGTATATCTATCTTAATCTAGGATAGCTAAACATGTAATGTAGATATCATAAATAAATATTAAGGAACATATCTCCCCATTCAAACAAATAAGCACATCACCTAGCTCCAAATGCTGATGAGTTAGGCCCTCTTGCACTTGAAACCAACATAAGAGCATGGCTATTCATATAAAATCAAAATAAAAGAGCGCACTATTTTCTAATAGATGATCATTAAAATTAATAACATGAAATACACGAAAGGTAAAACAACAAGAAAATTATACTTGCCACTGAATTAACAACAATCATCTCAGTTTCTCCATATGGAGAAGCATGGTGCACCAACTAAATCATAGAAACAAAATAATAAGAAGGGGGTGCGTCAATGCGATAACTTCTATGAATCCAAAAGTAAAGTCTTGATTTGGGGAAAAGGTGATATAGATGACATGAGAAATGGAGAGCAAAGATACAGAACTTGCTCTATTTCACTTATGAGGCCAAGTTGACATGTCTTGTCAAATCCTTTGTAGAGAATTGTAGCCTATTTCACAAATATTGTAGTACCCTTTCTTGGACAGCACCTAAGTTGAGGTACTACTCTGATTCAAACTTATTTCTCAGAGTTATAATTCAACAATAGGCCCATAAATTCAAACATCTCAAATTAACACTGATACAACTCCAACAATACTAAATAAACCACAAAACGGACATATTAAAAGAGTTCAAGGAACTAAGTTATATTACAGTCTTTGACAGATCAAGCCATCATTTTCATCTTACACTACAATCTTCAAATAAAATATATACATCACAAGGTCTCTAAAGTCAACCAAATAGTTGCAAGTTCCATACTTAATTTTGGCTCCAGTTCTATTACAAAACAACTATATACTTTATTCCAAACTTGACGTCCACTAGAGCCCATCCCTATCTAAAAGATTATGAAATACAGGAGGATAAGTCCAATAACTTAGTGAGAGATATGTGCAAGTAACAACGATGTTTACCGAAGGAAAGCGCAACTCGATAAAACATAATTTTTCAGATTGAGTATAACAGAATTCAAAAATATAGATAGATAGTATGGAAAAGTAAACAGAAAAATCTCCTGCGTTATTGCTCCAGGAACAGATTACAGTTACACAGAAATCATTTAGGTAAATCAAACCAAAAGCATATGCATTCTAAGAAAAAGCTATAAGACATGTGTTGTAGATTCACCTTATACCAGATAGATAGATAATTTAATTAAGCGTAATAGCTTAGTATGTGGCAAATGCCTATATGGACTATATAGCGCACAACTAATACCTAGGGGAAAAACCTTAGCGTATTGCTTGTACCCAGGGGGAAAACCCTAGCGTATGGTTGGCACCCAGGGGAAAATTCCTAGCGTACCGGTGACATCCAGGGAGAAATCCCTAGCATGCCCCTACATAACCAAACAGATTACCTAGTATAGCCATTGGCCTATAAAATCATCATACAGATAATAGAATAACCACTCATATAGATGCCTAAGGGAAAATCTATAGCATACTATCGGTTTCACATCAACATATCAGAATAGAATAGAATAATATGCTACCAAGGCAATAGAAAATAGTAAATGGAGAATAGATAAGCTAGCATGGCCAATAAATACAGAATTGACAACAGATATGCTGACAAGGCAACAGATACAGAAAAATGGCACAAATACAAGACTAACAAATATTATAATAACATACAACAAATAGAAGTTCTAGGCGCCAAAATGGACAAAAAATAGAGGCGATATCAGAAATAACCCTCATAGGGGTACTCAAATCAGATAATAGATAATAGATAGATCTCAAACAAAGATCAAAATAGAGTTTAGAAACAGTAAAACCCACACAGGGGCTGATTACAACCACAGATAAGAAATGTAATGCCAGATCAACAGACCCTCATAGAGGTTACTAACTAATAAGAGTAGCTTAAAAAGCAACAACCCATAGTAGGAGACCCTCACAGGGGTTAGCAATAATCTTAAAGCAAGTTAAACATAGCAATACCTAGAGTGGGAGACCCTTACCTTTTACAGTCCCAAACAACAGCAGCCAAAAATTGATCCTATTGCTCTTCGGTGCCTAGCTCGTTGTCAACTAATCAAGAAAATATGCCATGAGTCAAAATTCTCCATATTCAATATTCACATATAATCTCTAGTCAAATTCCCATTCCAACACTATTTAACTTATAGTGAGTCTCGATATCAAAATTTATATTCAACTTATTATTAACCAACATACAAGTCCAAAATCATATCTCCCATCACCCTATTTCTTGCATAGGAAAATAATCATCAAAATAAATATATCAACTCAAAGGCTCAATCCCAAAAAAGCTTGCAACTGCATGCATGCATGTACATAACATGCAATAGATCAATAAAAAAATTTGATCTCACTAATGAAGGCTCGAAATGACATATCGAAAGCATCGAGATGATCACCGCATTGAGATGAGAAGACCAACGGACCACTAATGTCGATCGTCATCAAAAAACTCAACTCCACCACCAAATTATTCCTCTTATCATGAGGATTCCAATGCTACCTTTTGTTTCCAATTTAGAGTAGCATAGACACCGAAATAGGCCAAAAATCGCCAACTCTCTCATTTCTTCATCGAACTTTGATCACTACCCCATTATTGGTCGAGTCACCATGCAAGGGCATCATCGAGTTCCTTACTCGAGTGCTTCCAATCCCAACTGTCAGAATAATGAATGGATGCTAAAAATGGAGAAACCTAATTACCATCTTAGTTTAGCATTCTCGGTCACCTCCCGCCACCGCTGCTCCACCTATTGATTGGTCATTTTGAGGGATTGAGGGTATAGGTGGTGATGAGGGGAAGAGGTTGACAAGTTTGGAGGGGTAGAAAGGCCGTCGAGAGTTGGTCAGAGATGGTGGTGATGGTTCGGTTAAGAAGGAGGCAAAGAGAGGAAAAGGGAGAAAGAAAAAGAATAAGAAAAAAGAAAAGAAAAGTGAGGAAGAGAGGGCCTATGCCTGATCTAAAATTTGATTTTTTTGAATTTTTTTTTAAATTTTAAATTATGTAATTTTTACCCCAAATTTTTAGAAAATTGCTATTAACCCCAACTTATTCAAAAGTCTACACAATTAAGTCTACCAAAATTATAATTTAGCCCACAAAAATTTTAAAATAATTAATAACATGAAATTCATAAAATTTTTGATTAATAATAAAATTGTATATTATAAATAAAATTAATAAAATTTTAGAGGTGTTACAAATCTCCCCCCTAAAGGAATATGGTCCTTAGATTCTCACTTGAATATTGAAATAGCTCGCGATATTAATGGTGCATGAGATCCTCCTATTCCCAAGTTGCTTCCTTAACATTGTGATTGTGCTACAGTACCTTTACATAAGGAATCTTTCGATTCCTAAGCTCTCGGAATGTTTTATCTATGATACAAACTAGTTGCTCCTCGTATGTTAGGTTGCCTTCTAGTTTTATGTATTCATGAGATATGATAAGAGACGGATCTAGGTAATTCTTCTGTAGCTGCGACACATGAAAGATATCATGTATTCTAGCTAAACTCTGGGGTAACATTAGATAATAAGCCGTTGGTCCAATTCTTTCACATATCTCATATGGCCTTACATATTTTGGACTTAGTTTTCCACCTTTGCCTATTCTTCTGATCCCTTTCCATGGTGACACTTTGAGAAACACTCAATCGCTAATCTCAAATTCTAGGTCTTTTTTCCATCTATCAGCATAGCTCTTTTGTTGTTCTTGAGCAGTCTTCATTCGTTATTTTATAATATGCACATTTTCTATAGTCTCTTGGATTAGTTTTGGCTTTATAATCCTTGGAGACTCTTTAGTGATACCTTTATATTTTGATAAATTCCAGTATAGCGGGGATTAACACTTTCAATCATACAATGTTTCATATGGTACCATTTGAATGACAAATTGATAGCTATTGTTATAGGCAAATTTAATTAGAGGCAAATGTTAAGTCCAACTTCCACCAAAGTCCAGAACATATGCCCATAACATATCTTCCAAAATGCGAATGACTCTTTTTAATTATCTGTTAGTTTGAGGATGAGCTGTTGAACTAAATTGCAGTTTGGTTCCTAGATGTCTCTATAAACTCTTCCAAAGTCTTGATGTAAATTTAGGGTCCTTATTAGACATAATACTCATTACGATTTTGTGTAATTTGAAAATCTCCTTAAGGTATAATTTTGCTAATTTCTTGACTTTATAGTCTATCCCGACTGGTAGAAAGTGTGAGGACTTTGTTAGTCGATCTACTACTACCCAAATACTATCATAACCTCCTCTAGCCTTTGGCAAACCGGTCACAAAGACCATAGTCACTTGTTCTCATTTTTAATATAGGATAGGAAGTGGCTGCAACAAACCTAATGGTCGTTGGTGTTCTGCCTTTACCAACTAGCAGGTCAAGTATTTTTGTACAAAATCTACTATATCTTTCTTCATACCATTCCACCAGAACTATTTCTTTAAGCCCTGGTATATCTTCGTTCCTCTTGGATGCATGGTGTATCTTGTTTGATGTGCTTCTTCCAATTTTCTTTCTTTCATCTTTTCTGGTACGCAGATTCTATTTTTATAGAGCAGGATACCTTGGCTATCCATGTTGAATTCAAACTCCATAGAGCTTTTAACCATCTCTTTTTGTTTCAACATCCAGTTCTCTCTAGCTTGAGTTTGCCGAATTTCTTCATATAGTTCCAACTGTACTCTCACTCCTACAATCCAAACTTGTTATTTTTATCTTATCATAGCACTTACTTTCAATTTTTTTGATATCTTTACATCTTTCAAATAAGCTATTCCTACTTTCCAACTCAGAGCATGGCTACGACATTCACTTTTCCAGGATGATAATTGATGGAAAAGTTATTATTGTTCAAAAATTCCATCCATCTTTGCTGTCTAATGTTCAAATCCTTTTGTGAATATATATAATTGAGGCTTTTGTGATCTATGTACACTTCAAATATAGCCTCATAAAGATAGTGCCTCTATTTGGACAGTGCAAAGATAACTGCTGCCAATTCTAGATCATATGTAGGGTAGTTTTCCTCATGATGCTTTAACTTCCTGGATATGTAGGCAATAACATGCCTTTTTTATATTAACACGCATCCTAACCCCTTAAATAAGGCATTTGTATATACCACAAAATCTTTCAACCTATTTGGAAGGGCTAATATTGGTATTGTAGTCAAATGGTTCTTCAGTTCTTAGAAGCTATTCTCATACTCTTCATTCCAAACAAATGGCTCATCTTTCTGGGTCAACTTAGTTAGTGGGCTGGCTATCTTGGATAAGTCTTGAACAAATCTTTGGTAGTAACCAACCAATCCTAGAAAGCTTCAAATCTTTGTAACACTCTTAGGTCTTTTTCAATCCTCTATCTTAGAAGGGTCAACTTCCATCCCATTTTGGGCGATTACATGACCTAGAAAGGCTACTTTCTCTATCTAGAACTCACACTTACTGAACTTGGCATACACATGATGTTCTCTTAGGGTCTTTAGAACAATGTGTAATTATTTCTTGTGCTCCTCTTTGGACTTAGAGAAAATAAAGATGTCGTTAATAAAGATGACCACAAATTGATATAAATAGGGTCTAAATATTTGGTGCATCAAATCCATGAATGCTGCCAGGGTGTTGGTTAGGCTGAACGACATCATCATAAATTATAGTGACCATATCGAGAATTGAAAGTCATCTTTGGAATATCGTCTTCTCTGATCTTCAGTTGATAATACCCTTACTTTAAATCTAACTTTGAGAAGATTCTTGATCCTTATAAGAGGTCAAATAACTCTTCCACATGGGGTAGTGGATACTTATTCTTGATTGTGACCTTGTTCAATTCTCGATAATTGATGAATATTCTCATAAACCCATCTTTTTTCTTGACAAACAACACTGGAGCGCCCCAGGGTAATGTGCTGGGTCTAATAAACTTTTTCTCTAACAACTCTTATAGCTGACTCTTCAATTCCTTAAGTTTGGCAGGTGCCATTTGGTACGAAGTTTTTGAAAATCGCGGAGCCTCTGAGAGAGTATGAATAACAAAATCTATTTCCCTATCAGGGGGTAGCGAGTTTAACTAATCAGAGAATGCCTTAGGGTATTCACTACCACTTCTACTTTTTCAATCCTGACTGTATCTTGAGGTTTATCGATGAGGTATGCTAAGAATCCTTGCCCACCTTTAGTTAGAATTTGCCTAGCTTTTATAGCTGATATGATCGATACTGGAGGGGTTTTATCTATGGAAGGATGTGAAGATATCAATGTCCCTCCCCTGACTGTTATGCACTTAGTGAAATAATTCACTTGTGCTTGGTGGTTGTACAACCAATCTATTCCAAGAATTACATCACATCTTTATATAGACATCTATATTAAATTAGCTAGATACACTCGGCCTTCAATCACAATCGGGTAATCCTAATAGATGATATCAGTGACTAGTCCTACCCCCAAAGGTGTTATCACTTCTACTTAATATGCTATAGTTTCAGGATATTTAGTTTTGCAGAGAATTCAATAGATATAAAAGAATAGGAAGTACTAGGATCATATAACACTTTACCAAGAGTCTTGGAGATAGTAATCATACCTTCTACTACTTCATTAGGGTTTGGTGCGTCTTTTCCAGTGAGGGCATATGCACATGCTTTGACTTTTTGCTTTTCTTTTCCTATCTGAACTAGGCCTTTTTTCCCTGGGCAATCTTTTAGACGATGCTAGCTACTACCACATCGTACGCATTTACCTTGTTTCCACCAACAGTTCACTTTCTTATACCTAATGGACCTACAGAATCCAAATAGTATCGATATCTTTTCTTGAACCTGATTCACCATCCCAACTATCTAAGTAATCCTCTAAGTTGCACCTTCATCTTGTGGCCTCCATGATTTCTTGCTAGTGCCAGTCAGTCTACCTAAAGATGGTCTTCCCTTTTTTCCCTTTTCTTTAATTTTCAAATTTCCTGCAACTCTAATTCCAATTGCAGTGCCTTACTGACTGCTATGTTGAAATTCAGTAAATCAAAGATGGCTGGACCCCATCTCAACTCTAGCCATAGTCCTTGAGTAAACCATTGAATTTTTTGACTTTCATCATTCTAAATATAGGGCGCATATTGGATGAGCCGGTTGAAGATTGCCTTATATTGACTAATAGTCTGATTTTCTTGGATCAAATTCCTGAACTCACGTTTCTTAGACTACTTGACCACCAGGGGTATATATTTATCCATGAATTCTTTAGTGAAATTATCCCATGTTCTCTGGGTTCCTGAGGCTGCCCAATGATGATTTATCATTTTCCACCAACTTCTAGCAGATCCCGCAATTAGAAATGTGGCAAACTGAACCTTTTGTTAATCAGGGTAGCATAGAGTATCAAATATGGCCTCAAGGTCTTCAACCTATTCTTCAGCCTTTTAGTCATCTAGTTCTCTATGGAAATTAGGGGGCTAAAAATTAAAAAAATCCTTCTAGAGCTCGATCTTCAGCCACAAGTTGAACTGGTGGCCTGACTTCTGGCACCCTCTGATATACTGGTCTCATTAGCTGCCTAACTGAAGGAGTTTGTGCTATCTCCTCTCTCTGCTCAGCCCAAGAATAAGTTGGAACTCTTTATCTGGGGGCACGATGGTCTTGAAATCACTATCTAGAAGGTCTTCCTCGCTGACCTAATTGGTGGTACAAGTCCAGAAATACTGTCATAGGACGCCATCACTACCTCAAGATTTTAGGAATATCTCAATCTAAAATTGAAAGTTGAAGTAAATATCCCAATTCTCATTATCCCTTCAATAATTCAGGTTTTAGTAAAGAAAATAATATAATTTAAGTAAACTTTCAAAACTCGTGACAGAAAAGAAAGGTTAAAAATAATTTTCCCCGAGAGTCATACTTAGCATAATATAGGTTAGCAATAGCAGATTACAAAAGTGTACATACAATTAAAGGTAGCAAAATTAGCTATGCTAATGGAACGTCCAGTCAAAGATAAAATGATAGGATGTTCAAAGGAAAAGGGGAAAAGATATCAGTCATACTCATAAAGTTGTCCACTACGGTTACAAGGGTTCATAATTAGGAGCCATCAAATACTGTCTGCCAACATACTAAAATATTATAATGCTAAGACTCGCATCTAATATTTCTCTTTGTCAGTGATATTAAATAGCTCGCTCATCTTATGTATCGTCCACTGATCTTCTTCATCATCTATCTCAAGTGGCGCTATGATTGGAGGTTCTCGGTTGACATTTGCATTGGGGGCGTATTTCAATTTCTTCTTAGACTCCTTCTTTAATTCCTCTTCTAGTTTAGCCTCTGGTTCAGTCTTAGGTTCCGATGCTCGATATTGTTGCTGCCAATTTATCCTTGATCAGGGGTGGGAATTCGGTGAATGTCTAAAGGACCGGCCTCTATGTCTATCCTGGGACCAACTCCAATGGCCTGATCGATAGCTCTACAGTAGTAGTTCAACACTCAACCTATCTCACCTACAACTGGGTGAGGAACCTGTACCAATCTCCTATAATCAAACTACAAGGCCTGAAATGGTGCCTTCATGTTAGCCCGCAAGGAGCAAAGCTCTTGGATCTACGCTTCAATGATATTAACTTGAAGACGCTCCTGTTCGAGGTCACCCACGACTGATCATGCAGATAATCCTGAGCACCCAACATTTCTTTCAAAGTGCGCACCTTTTCTCGAACCTGATTAAGATGCTCATTTTGTCTATAACATTTCTCTTCCAAAGTCCTGTAAATTTTTTTGAGAAGTTTCTTTTCCTCTTTAAATTCCTTGATCTATTCCTCTAGGGTCTCGTCATTGTGGCCGTTTGCAGGTGAATTCCCTTTGTCAGATCCATTGGCCATCCTGCAATAATTCTAGAATTCATCTCCACAAAATCAAGCAACGCAATTCTAAATCCAAACCTTAGGATTACTATACTATATCGGTCCAACTATGACTTAACAATCTTGTTAATACCTTAAGTGTCTATTCGAAATAACCCAATTAGAGGTCATTGAGAATTCTATCACATGTTCACACATAAGTTATCTAAACTTATTCTCAGAGTTATAATTCAACAGTAGGCCCATAAATTCAAACATCTCAAATTAACACTGATACAACTTCAACAATACTAAATAAACCACAAAACGGATATATCAAAAGAGTTTAGGGAACTAAGTTATATTATAGTCTTTGATATATCAAGCCATCATTTTCATCTTACACTACAATCTTCAAATAAAATATATATCACAAGGTCTCCAAAGTTAACCAAATAGTTACAAGTTTCATACTTAATTTTGGCTCTAGTTCTATTACAAAACAATTATATACTTCATTCCAAACTTGACGTCCACTAGAGCCCATCCATGTTTAAACGATTATGAAATACAGAGGGATAAGTCCAACAACTTAGTGAGGGATATGTGCAAGTAACAACAGTGTTTATCGAGGAGAAACTCAACTCAATAAAACATAATTTTTCAAACTGAATATAATAAAATTTTTAAAAATAGATAGATAGTATGGAAAAGTAAATAGAAAACTCTTCTGCTTTATTGGTCCAGGAACAGATTATAGATAGACATAAATCATTTAGGCAAATCAAACCTAAAGCATATGCAATCCAAGAAAAGATACTAAGATATGCATTACAGATTCACCTTATACCAGATAGACAGATAATTTACCTAAGTATCATGTCTTGGTATATGGTAGATACTTATATGGACTGTACAGTGCACTACTGATACTTAAGGAGAAATCCCTAGCAAACTGGTGACATCTAAGGGAAAATCCTTAGCATTCCCCTACATAACCAACAGATTGTCCAGTATGGCCTTTGGCCCACTTAATCACTGTACAGATAATAAAATAACCGCTCATATAGATGCCCAAGGGGAAATCTCTAGCATACTGTCGGTTTTAGATGAACATATCAGAATAGAACAAAACAGTATACCACCAAGGCAACAAAAAATAATAAACAGAGAACAGATGAGCCAGTATGGCCAATTGATGCAAAACTAACAACAGATATGCTGACAAGGTAACAAATACAGATAAATAGTACAGATATGAGACTGATAGATATAAGAATAGTGGACAACATACAGAAGTTCTGGGTGCTAGAATGGACAAAAAATAGAACTGACATAAAAAATAACCCTCATAGGGGTACTCAAGTTAGATAACAGATAATAGATAGATCTTAAATACAAATCAAAATACGGTTCAAAAATAGTAAAACCCACACAGGGTTTGGTTACAACCATAGATAAGAAATGTAATGCTAGATTGGCAGACCTTCACAAGGGTTACCAACAAATAAGAATAGCTTAACATGCAACAACCCAGAGTGGGAGACCCTCACAGGGGTTACCAACAATCTCAAAGCAAGTTAAACAAAGCAATACCTAGAGTGGGAGACCCTTACCTTTTACAGCCCCAAACAAAAACAGCCAAAAATTGATCCTATTACTCGTCGATGCCTAGCTCGTCGTCACCTAATGAAGAAAATATACCACAAGTCAAAATTCTCCAGATTCAACATTCATAATCCGTAGTCAAATTCCCATCCCATTACTATTTAACATATAATGATTCTTGATATCAAAATTTATATTCAACTTATTATTAACCAACATAC
>JACGDI010000656.1:1281748-1325506 GCA_014898725.1 Jacaranda copaia | reverse complement strand
GTGGGTTTGGAGGGGTGTAAAGGTTGCCGAAGAGTTGGCCGGAGATGGTGGTGATGGTTTGGTGAAGGAGGAAAAGAGTGGAAAAAGGAGAAAGAAAAGGAAGAAGGAAAAAGAAAGGAAAAGCGAGGAAGAGAGGGCCCCTGCCCGATCTAAAATTTGATTTTTTTTTAAATTTTAAATTATGCAATTTTTACCCCAAATTTTTAAAAAATTACGATTAACCTCAACTTGATCAAAAGTCTACACAATTATGTCTATAAAAATTATAATTTAGCCCACAAAGATTTTAAGATAATTAATAATGTGAAATTCATAAAATTTTTGATTAACAATAAAATTGTATATTATGAATAAAATTAATAAAATTTTAGGGGTGTTACAAATATGAGAATCCAAGTTAAACAAAAATGCATCAAGAGCACCTGAATATGTAGAAAAAAGAGAGACCAAAATTAAAGCCTATGTTTAGTTTGAAGTCCTAAAACATTTTTGCATTTATAGTGCAAACACTTGTTTGTTTCTGTACATTTTTAGAAATTATTTTCTAAAACAAATTCAAAATATTCAAAGCCTATTGGGTAGCTAGATGATTGGCCAGCTAGCTTGCGCTACTAGCCTCTACGTGAGGCCAGCAACTGCAAAAGGCCTTGCGCCAACCCGGCTCGCCTTCGCCAGCAATGAAGCAGCTTCGCTATCGGTGGATTAAGTTTAAAAAGAAATTAGAAAGAAAGAAAATGAGAGAAAGAGGAGAAAGGATGAAGAAAGAAGAGAAGACACTTACCTCATATGAGAATGAAGAGGGTGATTGAAATTTAGGACTTGTGCAAGATATTTGTTAATATTAAATTTAAAATTTTTTATTTATATATAATAATTTATTTTTAATTTAAAGAAGATTGAAGAAAGAAAAAACCCAATTGATACTAGTGGGAATAAGCAACAAAAACCCAAATTTGGTGGGTTTCTCATTGTCTTTTCTCTCAAATTCTTCAATCAAATTTAAGAGCAAAGAAATCCTCATGCAGAAAGAAAGGGGTAGACGAAATATGGAGAGAACTCTTTTGATGCCTTGTATTTTTTGTTTAGCTATAAAAAGTGTAATTAGCTTCTTTGAAAATGACTTTTTTAAAATAATAATAATAGTAATAATAATAATAATAATAATAATAATTATTATTATTATTATTATTATTATTATTACTACTACTACTACTACTACTACTACTACTACTACTACTACTACTACAAAATTATGTTATTATTACAAAATTATTTTTTTATTATTTATATTATAATTTTTTTAGTTCCCTATAAATTTCAGTGTGTTTTTGTTTAATTGTATAAATTGTAATTAGTTACAATGTATTTATTTAATATAGGTGAATTGTAGATTATGATCAATTACATTATATGGAAATAAATTTGAAAATAAAAATTTAATGTAAATGCATTTTCATTTAGTATATTACAATACTTAAATGGTGATGAAACAAAAAGTATTTTAGCATTTAATTAAATATATTGGGATAAAAATAATTTTATTAAACTTATAGCTATATTGCTAAGTTTATATTACAATGTCATGAGTATTTCAAAATAATTTCAAAATTTCCAACTATATTAACGTTATACAAGTTGATCAATTTCACAACAATTTGCATTAATTAAGAGTAGAAAATTTTTAATTAATGCATGTTCAAATTGTCCATATCAATATATTATTATTATAAAGTATTTTAATTAGTGCATAAAGACTAAAGTTTTTAAAATTTATCAATAATTTTTTTAAATCTTTTTGTTCAAAAAAAATATCCAAACAAATATTAACAAAGGATAGAATTACATTTTTAACCCTCAGAATAATATGACATAATTCATCTTATAGAATAAGATAAAACAAATAATTTTTGTATATACTATTTATACACAAAATGAAGGGAGGTGCTAAAATTTGGAGGGAATAAAAAAATGATAGGGGAATTCATTTTTGGAGGGAAAATTATTTTTTTGGAGGAAATATAATATGTAGAGGGAATAAAAAAATGATAGGGAAATTCATTTTTGGAGGGAAAATTATTTTTTTGAAGGAAATATAATATGTAAACCAACTAATTCTTATGAACAACTTGTTTAAGTCCATGAAAGTTAATAATCATTATATTTAATGATATACTCTAAGTTAATACTTTCTTTACATTATATTAGACTACAAAAGTTATCTTTATTTTAGCAATTTATGTAGTAAAATATACACATAATATATAAATATCTATAACTTATAAAGATCTTTAACTGGCCAATAAAATAATTAGAAAAAAAATGTAACATTAATAGGTCTAACTTCAGAAATCATTTTCTTTTCATTAAGTAGTACAGTAAACTAGATTTCTTTCTTTTGTTTTCCTATTTAGGTCTGTAACCTTTAACTATTTATTTTATGGAGTGTTAGAATTTTTCTAAAAGAATATTATAATAAATTATAATAAAAACTTAAATTCTTAAGCATTAAAATTTATAAGTCCAAATTTTTATTACTACTTTAACTATAATAGAATGTCATTTAATAATTTAAAAATTATATGTTAACTCATCATATGATCTAAGATAAAAGAAATTAAGTTGCTATAAATTATGTATATGAAAAAAAAAATAGAGGGAGGAGCTAAAATTTAGAGGAATCAAAAAAATGAAGAGAATCCATTATTAGAGGGAATCAAATTTTTGGAAGAAATCAAGTTAAATTATTATGTTGAACTAATAAATAGTAATAAGAATAATTGTTAACATTTTCTATGGGCCAAATTTTGGAGGGAATACAAAGTTGGAGGAATACAAAATTGCATTGCCATCTTAATTCAGTAACAAAAAACAATTGATTACAATTTGTATTTAGCCAAATCAAGAAAATTGTGGCAGGAATATAAATCAATATTACATAAAATTGGTAAGCAAAGAAGTTGTTACTATTGCTAAAGCCCAATTCTTGAAAAATGATTAGTTCAAATCTATCAAGAAAGCCCAATTTAGTAATTAACTACAAAATTGGTTAAGCCAATTTAATGAAAAAAGAAGTTGGCGATGCCCAATCAACCAAAAATTTAAATTAATGTGAAGACTAATTCATGAAAAAAGCCCAATTTACTAATGTTACTAAAATTGGTCTTAATAAAAAAAAGAAAAAAGTTGGTGAAACCCAATTTACCTAATTTATAAATTCTATTAAGACTAAGTCATTAGGAATGCCCAATTTACTAACTCATCGAAAAATTATCAAGCCCAATAAAAAACAAAAGTTGGTGAAGTGTAATTTGATGTGAAACCCAATTCTAAAAAAAGAAGTAATTGGATGTGAAGCCAAATTAACCAACTCTTTAAATTAAGAAATAGATGAACTATTATAGAGTCCAATTTACTAATTTATAATTAAAAATATTAATGAAGTAATTAAAAATTGAATTATAATTCACCATTTTGTTAAACAATTTAGTCAAACACAATTATTAATTAAAAATTGAAAGAGCACAATAGCCAATTTTTAAATTATAATAATTAAAAATTGGTGAAATTTAATTCTTAGACAAAGCCCAATTTACCAATTCACTATAAATTTTGGGGAAGCTCAATTTTTAAAAATAAATTAGAGAAAATCAATTAACGAATTCTTTAAGTTAATGTCAACTCTAATTCTTAAACAAAGAATACCATTTCTTTGAAAAAATGACGGACCCAAATTAATAGAGAACAAGTTGGTAAAACTCAATTAATTAATTCTTTAAATTAATGTTAAGCCCAATTGTTAAACAAATAAACTAATTTACTATAAAATTGGTAAATCCCAATAGGGTTTTAAATCATATGTTAGAAGACCAATTAGCAATTGAAGTTTAGAAGAAATGGAATTAGCAAATGAAGTTTAGAAGAAATGGGAAGACATTAGTGATCAGGGTAAAATGTGCTTCTGGTTGAATAGGGTAAGAATCCAAGTAAATTGATCCATGTGTGGTTAATGGATGATCTCAGAGATGACTGGGGTTAAATCTTGCAATCAACAGCAAATGTCAGGCTAGCCTAGATGCCCTTGGCTCAAGCACTCCAACACTCAAGTTAATATAAATTGACTAAAAAATCAAGCAACAAAGTGAGGGCTTTAGGATATATAATAGCATACCTTATGGGGGGTTGGTAATAGGGTATTTATAGCCTTCTCCAAATGGTTGATATGTCTAAATTTTCCTTATTATGTAGAATGGGCTATTGTCCTTGCTTGAGGACCTTTAGGTCCTCTTCCCTTTATATATTATTCTAGATGGATTCCTCTCCAGCTTCTTAAGACTAGGTACTACACAAATAGCGTGCCTTTTGTCTAGCGCAACAAGAAAGGTGATACTAAGGATGGCATGTGCCCTTAATACGGAGGCATGCCACGCTATCAAGGAATTTAATACGACATGATAGTTAACCCAATGAGCCGACCTGCCTTGTCGATATATATGCTTGTTTGTGAGCTATTCTAGGCTATAGTCAACAATTAACACTTCTATGTTCTTACATAATCTTCTTGTTAGCTCAACCAACCTTCTATGCTCGATATAGGCCCTAGTCAAGAAATGCCAGTGTTATTTGAAGTATTGGTAGGAGAGAACACAAGTGGTTGGAAGGAGTTGGCAACAGGGATGGAATCGAAGTTAAGTTGGCCTGATAGGTAGTTGGGCCGCCCCATTTCACATACGCTTTTTGGATCGGGATTTGCTGGGTTGGGCCTGTTAGACCATTTTATATCATGAGTCCCCCTATTTTTGAATTCTGACCAAGGGTATTGATGTGGGGAATTAGGAAGTAGCTAGTTCACAAAAGGTAAAGTACATTTAACGAGGGTTTCCAGAGTTGACCAAGATTTTAATGCATTTAATGCATTTATTATGTTGGGTCACATGAAGTGTCATGTGACAGTTACATCATTATTGCATATGTTTGGTTTCTCGTGTTGGCATGCCTATAAATAGGTATTGCAAAAATTTTCATTTGTATGTTTACTACTTTCCATGAGGTTGAGTTAGCCATTAACCATGTTTTTTGTTAGTCATTTCTTGCTTAGGCTTTGTTGAAAACATGTAAGTCTCTCAAAATCTTAACTTAATCATCTCATTTTTGTAATCATGCTAGGTTTATTCAGTGACTTGAGTGGCTACGGTAGTGATAACAAGGCTACTAAGTCTGATCAAACTCTACTGAGAGGGGGATGACTCATCTATCAAGTCTAATAGTTCCATTAGTGATAGTTCGACCTCCAACAACTTGAGCAATGATCGCATTGCTGTTGGAGGTGAAACTAGGTCGAGCCATGCACTAGTATCTCGGGGTTGACTATTCACCCCCAATCAGTATAGTGAAATAGTATCTAAACTAACTCTTATTGACCTCACACACCTTAGACATGTTTATCACATTTTCCCTAAATAATAATTGATTGTGCTTAGTCCTTCTAATAGGATGCATCGACCACTTAGTGGGTGTATTACCGTATTCGAAGAGGGGTTGAGGTGTGGGCTTAGATTTTCACTTGCTCAGCTTATAATCAACCTATTGACAAGCTTGAAGGTCTGCGTAACCTAACTCTTACCAAATTATTTTTCGATCATATGCAGCTTTACTGTTTTGAAGCACATATTCGATCAGCCCACCACTTTTGCAAACTTCTCCAATCCTTTTCATCTACCTATATCCCAAAAGTCTAGTAATACCGACGAGTTTGGCTTTTATTATTTGACTTGTCGACCTTGTTGTAAGTTTCTTGTCACCTCCTCATTATCCCATGGCCAAAAGTGGAAAAAATGATACTTTTTCATTCAAGCACTTGAGGAATTCATCGATATGCTAAGGAACCTAACTCTAACTTGATAGAATGATTTCATTCAATATTTAATCGAGTTTAGCTAAATGGAGGCTTCAGCATATATCGAGGAAAGAAACTTAGTGCTAGTTGGCTTATCGCCAACCTAGCTAAACTTGCTAGCAAATGTTCAACTTGGTAGACAACCTTGTTGGTTTTAATTGTCCTTAGTTTTGATATGAATTTTCTAGTCTATTTTAATTATTTTTGTATTTTCAGTTGTGTTGCTTGCAGATTGATGAGAGATCATGAACCAGGCACGAACTAAAGCTTTAGCATTGCGCAAAGGAATGAAGAGTGCCGTCAGGCTATAGCAACTCGTCAGGAGGCTACAGTGGTGGTCGTGTTATAGCTTGAAGTGATATAGCACTCATTTGTTGCATTGCCATCTCAAATTGTGGCTGCCACGATAAAGATTCCTATTGGTCGACAAAATAGATAGCTAGTTGAGCAAATAAGACCTGGCCTAAAGAAAATGGCTGTTGAGAAAGAGAAACGTAAGTCTAGAGAGATAAGTCAACTAACTAGGTATGACCTCTTTGGTTGGATGGGTCAACTAGTGCCACACCATTGAAGGTGATGATAGACAGACTATTCATATTTGATCAGAACAAATTCATGGACTTGAGCCAGGATGTTGCACTGAGGGCCCTAGTGTATCACTTGAACATGGTAAGTAGCTGGTTGAATAATGTGTGCTAGTAAAGTGTAGCTTAGTCGTTGACTTAGTATTTTCTTTGTAGGTGAGCTAATTAGGCCATTATTTTTATAGGAGGTCAAAGCTAGTGCTTGGTAATCATGATCAACTATCGAAAGAAGGAAATATGGAGATGCTGAAAGCTTAGCTTGAGTCAGCTCATATGTTTATAGGTCTCTCAAGTATGATTTTTGACTCCCTAAATCTAACTAGAGGTGTATGGATGGGCTCAAACTTCAAGGTTGACAAAAATATCATAGTTGTATGCCGAATTGCCATTATCGATGAGGACCTTTTTGACCTTAAAGTTTGCAATCTCTATAGAAATGACTAGGGGACAATCTAGCTTGTGATCTATTCCACGACTTTCAATGTGCAAAAGGTTTGCATTAAAAAAAAATTTGGCTTTGCACTAGTAGATAATTGAAAAATAGTTTCGATCGAAGAGAACTTGGTCGATTCCAATCAGCATTGATGTTGTCTTCTAGTTGACTTAGAACCCCCTTAGTTGGGCCTTTTACTATAGTGTTAATGACTTCTTTAATTGGCGAGTGGGGGTCTTGGTTGGGTTTTTTTCCTACGTTATCTTTCTTTGGGCTAACAAACCATTCTCTACAAGGAGTTTAGTTGGTTATGCTTGACTATTTTTGGGCTCTCTCATTAACAAACCTTTTGAGATGTCTTTATTGAATCAGCTTCTTAATCTCATCAAGGTGATTAAAATAATCCTTTGTGTCGTGCCCTTTTTGTCGGTGGAAGTAGCAATATTTCTTGGACCTTTTCATGGCCTCAGCTTCAGTTAGTTTTTTGGGCCTTTTTAGGAAGTTGCCATGCTGAATGGCAAACAACACCTCTTTTCTAGGAAGGTTGAGTGGAGTATAGTCGTGGAATCGCTCGATAGGATATTAACGACCATCTTTTGTATTATCGATCATCTTTCTCCTTAGCTTTTTTCTTCTTGGCATTGAAATTACTATAAGCCTATTCATGTCCTCCTGAGTCACGTACCTCTCTGTGTGAGGTCAAGTAGTTTTTTTATTGATATAGGATGCTCTCACATCAAAGCATTGGTACATTTATTATATTGAAGGCCTAGGAAAAGCACATCGATTAGAAACTCAATTCATGGGCTGTCAATCTTCAAAACTTTAGTATTGAACTTGGTGAAAAAATCGCAAAGAGACTCTCCTTCATTTTGTTTAACGATGTGCAAATGGGTATAGTGGAGCTTCGCCTTTTTCAACTAGCAGACTGGTGTAGAAACTTATTGCACAACTGGTTAGATGAGTAAATTGACATAGACTCAAGCTTCACAAACCAATTGAGGGCAGTGCTATAGAAAGTGGTTGCTAGCATCTTTGTGTATATGTATTCATTATGCCCATGCAATTGCATCATGTGTTCAAATTGAAGGAGGTGCTCATTGGGGTCGATTGAGCTATCATATTTGGGTAATCTAGTCAGGGCCTTAGCATCGATGGCAATGCATTTTTCAATTATCTCTTATATGAATGGCAATTTTCTTTCTTAGTGAGATTAAGGAGCAGATTCTTTATAGGGGTTTTTGTTAGTGGTTCTCCTTGAAATTTCTTCAGGTCAGCAGCTTAGCTATCGACCCTGATGAGAAACCTCTTTCTATTCTTCCCAACTACCTTAATTCTAGTTTTGATTTGATTAGGGCCTAGTGTGTTCAACCCAATCACGTTATGGGACTTGAAGTAGTCAAATGCCATGATTAACAGAATCCATGACCTCTTGAGGGAGTACAATCGGGTCTCCTCTCTTAGAAAATACCATAGGCTTTTCTCTCATTGGGGAGGGAGTCTTCTGGCTTCTGGTTGGCCCCTTGCTTCCTAAGTGAGCCTTTTTTCACGCTACATAGGTTGGGGCATAGCATTGGGTCCTAGCTTAGGCTAGGTAGCGTGTCTATTCAAAGCAGCAAAAAGTTAGGCACATATCTGCTTGCTAATGAGTTGCATCAATTAGGGCATGGTCAAGATAACCATATGCTTCAGTTGGGTGCTAGGCCCCGATAAGTCTATTTCTTGTTGAGTTCGAGGAGGAGAGCTTGGCGATCTTCTATTCTTCTCTCTCTCCAAAGTGGTTTGCCCAGTGTTAACCATTTTCTCCATTGCAAACTTACTTTCCCATAAACAACGCCCAATAAAAGGTAAAATGTGCTTACGGTTGAATAGGGTAAGATTCCAAGTAAATTGACCCGTGTATGGTTGATGGATGATCTCTGAGGTGATTAGGGTCAAATTCTGCAATCAACAACAAACATTAGGCTAGTCGAGATACTCTCTACTTAGGCACTTTGACACTCAAGTAAGTATAAAATTTACTAGATAATGAAGTAGTAGAATGAGGGCTTTAGGATATATATATATATATATATATATATATAATAGCATACCTTATGAGGGGTTGACAATAGGATATTTATAGCTTTTTCCAGATGGTAGATATGTCCAAGTTGCCTTGTTATGCAGCATGGGCTATTGTCTTTGCTTGAGGACCTTTAGGTCTTTTTTCCTTTATGTACTATTCCAAGTGGTTTCATCTCCAACTTCATAGGACTAGGTACTACATAAGTGGCTTATCTCCTATTAGGGCATTTAATATGGCAAAGTGGTTCTCCCAGCGAGCTGACCTGCCTAGTTGACATATACACTTGTTTGTGAGCTATTTTTGGGCTATAGTCAACAACTGACACTTTTGTGTGCTCACATAATCTTCTTGTCAAGTCAATCAACCTTCTGTACTCGATACAAGCCCTGGTTGAAAGATGCTAGTGTCATCTAAAGTATTAGCGAGATAGAACATAAGAGGTCCAATGGGGTCGACAACAGGGTTGGACTCAATGTCAAGTGGGCCTGATAGGTAGTTAGGCCACACTTCACATCCTCTTTTTGGATCGGGATCTGCTGGGCTAGGCCTATTAGACCCTCTTGTATTAATTAGATTTAAGCAAAATAAGGAAATTGTATCATAGAAGACAATTTTTGGTATGGCTTTAGTTATACAAAAACCTAGCAAGATACGATAGTCTAAACCCATAAAAGAATTATTCAGATCCTACAAAGTACAATAATTATTAAAATCTATTATAATGTATATTTAGGTTGGCTAGTAAATAATAACTTATACTCGTAATACTTATCATTAATAATGTATAATTAAAATATAACTTAGTATGTAATTCTTTTGAGAGATGATAAGAGGTCCATTGAGAATAGAGACTACCTTAAGTGATGTATCCTATCATATTAGCTCTTAGTTTTATTGGGATATAGAAAATTAATTGAAAAAAATTGACATTTTTTCTACTCTCGAAGTTCTAAACATATAATTTGATCATATTGAACGTAAATTTTCATCTTTATACATAATTTAGTCATTATCTTTGAGATAGAGATAATATATCACTAGTAACCCACCACCTTTATTATCGATAACATAGAAAATACACTCAATTTTTCTTTTCATACACTAATCTCTTTGCTCTATTTAGCTAATCTCACTACATAAAATTTTCTTTTTTTTTGACAAAAAATTTCAATGAAATATTTCTATTAGAAATTCTTGACGAACTTTTGGCAAATTTCAAACAAACTTTTGGCAGAGAAATCTACCGTAATTTTGGTGGAGAAATTGGAGAAAAAAAGGCACGAAATTTTTTTGACGGAATATTCGTTGGAAATTTTTTTTATGAGTCTTCTGATGAGTATTCCATTGGCAAATCTAAATTTTTTTTTTTTGATTTAATATTAAATGCTTTATTTACCGAGGGAATTATCTAAGTCCATTGAAAAATTAAAATTTTTAGTCAACCAAAACCTCTTTTTCATTCCTCTCTCCGCATTTTTTCTCCTCCTCTTCTTCTTGAAGCCACTGCCAGAAAAGGTAGCACCACCCACAGCACACCACCATGCCCACCACCATTTATTCAGTTTAATTATGACTTTTTATTTTCACATATGTATTATTCATATGTATGTGTATGTATTTATATATATGTGTATGTAAATAAATGTGTGCATTTGTATATATGTGTATGCATGTATATGTATGTATTTATATTGTTTGAATTCAATTATGTTTTTAATACAAGTTATGTAAAGATTTTAGTTTATGGATTTAGTTTGTTGGTATTTTATGTGTATGTAATTATATATGTTGACAATGATTGATACATTATGATTTTAAGTTTTAATTTTGTAGATATTAGATACTAATTTAGAGTTTACATTTGTTTTATTGTTTTAATTCATTAATATGTGTTTATGGTTTTAAATGTTAATACTTTAGGGTTTTATTTGTTTAATTTAGTCGTAGTTAAATCTATCAATTAATTAGTAAGTTTATGTAACTTAATGTCAATGTATGACTTAATTAACTATTTAATATTAATTTGAATTTTTTAGTCATTATATGTTAGTTAAATTATGTTTGTTAATTATCACATCATTTAGAAAGTATGATATAATATATATGTAATTGTGTGTCATTAATTTTTTGTACTTCGAAAGTTTTTATTGAATTAATATATAATTATTCTTTTTAATTTTAATTTATAGGTAGTTTAGTTGTTGATTTCTACTGCTTTCATACATTGTTTCCCTTAAGTGTTTATATTCTGCATATTTTGATATGGTAATTGCACTTTGCTCTTATGTATATGAATTAATCTTATTGTAATTTTATGACTTTATGAATAGTAATAATGTGCTAAGTTTAGAATTTAGAATTGGTGGTTTAGGTTAGAGGATGGGCTTTAGGGTAAGGGGTGGAACCTTCTCATTTGTTGCTGTCGGATTGTAGTTTGCTTGCCTATATGTGTTTGGAGTAATAAGGTTTTGCGATTTTGAATGATTTTTTTACCATGTTCTATGATATATATGTCTTTATGAATATAACTAAATATATTTGACTAGTAATGAAGTATTTGAATCTTGTGTTTCCAATTATAAAATAGAATGAAGTAACCCTTTAATTGTAATCTTCAAATTAAACCTTAATTAAAATGACGAAAAAATATGAGCAATTAATCCTTCATACATTAACACTCTATTAATATAATTAACATAGTTTTCTAATTATTTAGATATATAGTATTCTTGCACATGAAGTTTAAATGTACAATAGGTTATATCTTGGTAGTATTGGAATCACGTAAGAGTTTCTGTATGGGGTTGAGGAATATATTAATCATGCACGCAGTTTACGAGAGATGGGAACACTAGGTGCCTCTAAAAATGGTGTGAAATGAAATATCAATTGTTAAAACCCAATAGTTAAGATGCATTTGTCGACCTAATGACCCATCACTACCAATAGCAACTGGAGCTTTAGAGGGACACTTATTTTTCTTTTTTGGGTATTTCTTGGGCAACATTTTTTTAACTTAAATTTTTATCTGCATTTGGAATTTAAAAGAAAAGAACTTAAAGACTAAATGATTTTATATGAATGTGGAATTTAAAGTACAATTTTTTTCATCATAACAAGCTCGTTTGGTGCATTTAGATTAATGATCGAAACATGACCAAGATAAATGTTTTAACTTATTTAATTGTACTTACTTTGTAACATTTAGTGCCAAGTTTATTTGTTCAACATTTAAAAAGGAAGAGAGTTCCTTAAGCTTGTTGTACCGATGCATACAATCTACTCGTTCTATTTTTTTTCCTTTTTAAAGGGTCATGATTGATTTCTGAGTAATAAGAATGTTTTTTTACTTATTCAGTGGAAAATATTAAAATGTTTTTCAATGATTTTTATTTTATTATAATATGACTTTTCAAATTTTGATAGGATATAAATTTAAATTGTCGTTGTTTAACTAATGATATGTATTTATAATAGAAGTAAATGAAAATTATTTTTGTCACTAATTGTCCATAATGAATTCATACACAATTTTTTATAAATTATCAAACATTTATAAATTATCAAACAATGATAATTTTTACATAATTGTTGTTCCTGTTAAAATTGTGAAAAGTATACAATGACCAAACAAATATTTTTGTCTCTCAATATGTATAATTAGAATCAATATTTATCGCTTAATTTTTTCTCACCAATGTAAATAGGTAGGTTGTCTTGGATTCGGACTGAGTTCATTTGGATCAGGTTCCAAATGAACAATAATATAGTGAGCCGGACGGGAAAACAGAATTTTGCTTGCCTTACCGCCAGAACACCACTCTTCTTACTACTGAATGTTCAGAATACTATGACTTGGAGATGGGAATGGCAAGACATGAAACCGAAAACGTTGAGCACAAAAACCTATTGTAGCTTTTGGAATTGTTAATGAGTTTCTAAACTTAAGCTTAGATTTTGATCTTGGGACTAGTGAAGGAAAAAATGTTATAGAATACAGCATGCATGATCATGCTCAAATGACTAGAATCGTACTGCAAAATCAGCTCAACGAAGATGTCCAAAGGTCGCTTTGAATTGAATTTTTTTGGCTGGAAGGGAAGAAAGAATGGGTTTGATCTTTGATCACCCCCACCCCAACTTAGATCTCCCTTGTTTTGATTTTTACTTTTATTTTTTGTTTTGGGCTCTCTAAAATAGGATGGTAGTAAGTCCTCTTCTTTACTTGCTTTTCTAGAATAGGGAAGAATCTTTACTTGTATGTATTTACATCTTTGACATTTAATAAACAAGTTGTGTTTCTTTAAGAAAAAGAAAAATTATAGGTGTATATGGATGACGTAAACAAAGGCGAGTCATTGTAAAGTTTCAAAACACTTTGCATTTTCAAAATTTATCCCTACTAGAATTTTTAAATAATGAATTCCTTACTTTTTGTAAAATTTTAGAGATCACTCCCTACCCATTTAATTTGGCAAAAATACCCTTAAGTATAATATTTTTCATACTCATTTTCTTACTTCTTCTCTATCCACATAACAAAACACCCTTTATCTCCATTCCCCAAACACTGAACCCCACATTCATCTTTCATTACCAAAATAGCTAAAAAAAGTCACGGAAGGAAACCGAGCTCGATGATGCGAATGAGGAGCTTGATGGCTCAACCACCACCAGCACATGTTGGAATAATGCCACATAAGCCAATTTGATTGGCATGTAATCTATTTCACTTGTAATGCAATCTTGATTGAATGATATTTCTTATAAATGGTCATCTTCATCTTATGCTTTATATTACTTCACTGGCATATGGTTGAAGCCCTTAGATAATACTAGACTACATGACTTGGTCACACACTGGGTAGTGACCATGGAATAAGTCTTACATAGTCATGATCTTAAAAATCCTAAGTCATAAAATCATGTGAGACAAGGCATCTAAGATTTTGATAGACTTACACTAACAATACATAATCCAATGGTTAGATGTTGCTCTATTCCATGAACAAACCTATATAATATGGGTGCATGTTAGTAGGTGTTCGTTAGGGAACAAGACACTAGAGACCCATCCAAAGAATCCACTAAACAGCTATAGTGGTAAGTCGGTAGTAGCTAGGTCTTCAGCTTATACTGGTGATATGATTAGTCCTTTAACCTGAGGATCCATTGTGACCTTGTGTTTAGATCCTCAAGCTTTAACTCCACTTTAGCCACCTAGCAGGCGTTCTAGTAGAAATTGGACATGAGCTAATTAGACATTGAGGCTTATGAGATCTAAGATAGGATCCGACTCCTCATCTTTGTGAAGGGTGAGTGCATCTCCTATACATTCTATGATGATCGATTCCAAGGAGTCCTTGGCCAAGATAGTGTCACAATTTAGAAAAGGGGTTTTCCAAAGATGAGGTCACAAATTGAAATTGAATATGAAGAATAGATGCATAGTATTGAGGCTATTAGGGAGCCGGCAAATATCTTGCCCTAGACCTTTTTCATGGAGATAGGAGATGAAAGGACCGTATTTGCATGGTACGCGTAGAGCTAGAATGGCTTACCAAAAGCATCATTCGGCCAATTATTGGGCATCGACCATGGAGATTGGATATTCTTCAATTAATAGAGATTAATTGAATTAAGTTGGCTAGTTTAAAGGAGTTTAAACTAACATGAATATATGATATTCTAAAGTCATAAAGGCTATGAGCTCATATCCAATGAGTAGTAGAACTCAATGGGTCGCACACAAAATTCAATCGACAATCCTAAATATTGAGGGGAGTTTTCTAAGTGTCAGAAGGATTCTATGGTAGCTGAAAATTGAGGGAATCAATTGACACAATTTGTAGTCATCACCTCTTGATTAATTTAATTGTTAAATCGATCTAATTAATTTAAGAACTTAAATTAAGACCAATTAAATTAAGTGTTATTTAATTTGGTACCTCATGACTATCAATTGGTCAAGTTGACTTAATGTGTTAAGTTTACAAACTCTAGCTTAAAGAGTTAAGCTAGTTGACTTAAAGGTTAAGTTAAAGTTTGATTAAATTAAAGTGTTTAATTTACTTAAAATGAAGAATTGATTTTGTAACACCCCCAATATTTCATATTCTAACGATAATTTCTTAATGTTAGTTTATTTATGCAATTTTAATTATTTATTTATTATTTTGAATTATTTTAATTATTTTAAAAACAAAATTATATTAAAAAGGACATGATTGCAAAGTTTTTTAAAGTTTTGGGGTCAGATTTATAATTTTGAAGAACTTGATTTAGCACTTTTTGAAAACAGAGGGGTTTGCATGGAAGAGCCTTAGTCAGTGGGGATTAAATCGTAATTCTCAAAAAAATGAAAGGATTTGATTGAGGCTAATTCGAAGTTTTTTGGCTAAATTAAAAAATTAAAAAAATTAACTTGATAAAACCTGGCAAGCACATTTTCACCTCCATTCCCATTTCATCTTTCTTTCTTCTTCCCCTCCACCTGCGACCACCTTTCTCTTTGGTGACTTTTTTTTTTTGTTTTACCAATGAGCCTTTATCCAAAAACAACCGACCATTTCCTTCCCCATACCTATAGCAATCACATGACGCCACCAGCTTGGCATTCCGGGCAGAGGACCACCAGAATTGAAAGCTTGAAGAAACCCACCTTGGTGGCCTTGTCGGGCGATGACAGAATTACGATCGAAGCTTGATTCTCGGCAATGAGTTTGGAAGCCTTTAATGTGGAGAAGCTAAAAATAGCATTGAGAGTTCCATGTAGTGGCGAAGGTGGAATCTGGTGAAAACTTCATGGCCAAGCAAGGAGGCTTTAGAGCATTTGGGATGATGTTTTAGACCTTTTCCAGCAGATAAACAAAAAACCATGTTGAGCATTAGAAAGCTCACGGCGATAGGCATTTCTAAGTAATAGCGTTGAGTTTTTTGTTGGTGGCAGTGAAGGGGCTATTTCACCTCCTTGATGCGATGATTACACATGTGCTATTGATTTATGGTTTTTGAACTCTGGTGGCAACCTTTGATTTTGGATTGAGTTTTACCCTTGTTATATATATATATATATGTATGTGTTGTACCTTTCCTAATTTAGCATTGTACCTTGCTAAGAATAGGGATTTGGGGTGAGATGATATGTTTATATATATGTATGTTGATCCCTATGCAAGGAATATGGAATAGGTGGATCCCGACTTATGTTGAGTGCCAAAATTGGGTTTTATATAGTATTAAGGATTGATTAAGTGGTATATGATTAGGAATTTATTATGTAAGGATTAACCATATTGTGTGATTTAGGATAATGACCATGACTTTGAAAATAAGAATGAGATACCATGTTATTTTGAAATTAATATAGACTGTCGTAGTTAATCTAAAATTGTTAACTAATTGGAGAATTTCGTGAGGGTGCTATTAACCTATATTATCATGTTAGTAGATAAGTTGATGTCATTAGAATGCTTACTATTGCAATTCTAGTGGACTATTAGGGGGTTAAACGAGAATTTTGACTACGAAATATTTCTTTGATTAGGTGTTGACGAACTAGGTACTATCGAGCAGTATAATGCAAACTTTAGTTGTTTTTGGCTGAAAGTAAAAGAGATGAGAGTCAGCCAATCTAGTATCTTTTTCTCGCTATTTTTTATTCATGATAAGCCCCTATGTAGGTTTTTTGTTTCTGTACTATACTCTGAAATGTGTTTGAATTCTGATTTGTTATTTGTTATTTGATTGGAACACCCCTGCGAGGGTTATCTTTGATATCAATTCTTTTTTCTATTTGTTCTGGTGCCCAAAACTTTTATCTATTATCTATACTTCTAACATCTAACTGCCTCATATGTGTATCATTCTTTTTCATTATCTATTGCTGTGTTACTTTATTTTGTTTATTTGTTCAGTATTTGCTAGCCATGCTGGCTTATCTGTGTTCTGTTTACTACTTTCGTGTTACATTGATGGCATTTCTATTTTGTTTTATACTATTAGCCTTGAAACTGGTGATGTGCTAGGGATTTCCCTTAGGTATCTACACAAACGGTTAACTTCATTATCTGTAGGTGATTATATATGGGCCATGGGCCAATCTAGGTGATTTGTTTGGTTATGTGGGGCGTGCTAGGGATTTTTCCCTGGGTATCAATAATATGCTAGAGATTTCCACTTGGCTATCAACAGTGCACTAAGGATTCTCCCTAGGCATCTACGATGCGCCATATAATTTTGTGTGGGCATTTGCCATATACTAAGCTGTTACACTTAGGTAATCTATTTGCCTATCTAGAATAAGGTGAATTTACAATACATGTCTTGAAGCTTTCTCTTGGAATACATATGCTTTGTGTTTGTTTTGCCTAATTAGTTTCTATCTGTCTATAGTTTGATCTTGGAGCAATAAAGCATGAGAGTCTCCTATTTTACGTTTGTTACTACTTGTATTTTGAATATGTTATATTTTGTCTACTAATTATGATCTGTTGATTTGAGTTTTTCCTTGATAGATCCCTGCTATTATTCCTTCTTATCCCTCACCAAGTCCTTAGACTTACCCCTTGCATTTCATTAATCTCTCAAACAAGGATAGGTGATGTTGGATTCCAGGCTTGAATTGATGTTCAAAGATATTTTGTAATAGAGCTAGTATTGTAATTATGTATGGGATTTTGTGCATGTGATGTGCACCCTAGAGATATTGTGATATGTCAAACTGGTATTGAAGGTTGTAGTATATGAATGATGATGATAACATGATCTACCACGGGTTGTAAACTTAAACTAAGCTCCCTGGGACTCTGATGGTATAAATTTCATGATTTTTTGTTTAGTCTTGTTTAGGTTGCATTGGTATTTACTTTTGAGACATTTAAAAAAAAAATTATGGGCCTACTATTGAACTATAACTATGAGATTTAAGTTTGAATCAGTATAGTGCCTTAGCTTAGGTGCTATCTCAAGATAAAGGTGCTACAAAAGTGGTATAAGAGCCTAGGTTATGATGACCTAGACAATGGAATGTCTTTGGGATTTAAGATGAACATAGTTGTTTAGGAAATGAACTTTGTATGATTTGGGCTTGTTAGAAGGTATTAGGTGAATCTAAGAAAGCGTAGGAATCAGTTTGATTTCTCGACACTAATAAGATAAATTTTTGCAATGCTATATTATAGGGTGGTTAGTGAATGAAACAAAGGAAAAACATGTGCTGAGGATCAAGGCAAAAAGGCTTATGGAGATAAAATCAAGACCTTAGAGGAAAAAGTGGAAAACTTAAGGAAGATATGCAGAACGTTGGAGGAAAGGCTTTATGATTTGTATAAAAACCTCAAATAAGCATGAGAGATACTATGGGTAATGTTGGGTACTCAAGAGTACCTCATTAATCGAGTTATGGGTGACCTCAAACACAAAACCCTTTAGGTTAGTATAGTGGAGGTACAGATTCAAGAGCTTCGCACCATATAAGCTAAAATATAAATAAGATTTTGAGCACTATAAGAAATCAATTGATGTTCCTTACTCGACCATGGACAAGATGGGCAGAATGATGGAGTATTACAATAGGGTTATTGATCAGGTCATCATTGTCGTCTCATGAATTAATGTAGAAGTCAAACCTTTAGGTGTTTGTTTAGCCCTAGGTCTCGATCACCCTGGCTCTTGATCACCAACAAGGACTGTAGCAAGAGGAGAAATCCGCTAAGGAACAAGCACTGACACCTAAGATGGAACTAAAGGTAAAATTAGAGAAAGAACTGGAGAAAAAGCCTGAAGAGGTTTTTGATGCTAATCTTATCCCAGAACCCTTTGTTGTGGCACCAGTAGAGATCAATGATGAGGAGGATGAGATGGACCTAGACCTCATGTAGGATAACTTTGATTGATGGAGAGACGATGAGGTAGATGCAATGTCTGACTTCACTGATGAAAACACCTAGAACTAGGTCTTGGTATTATGAATGTGGTTGTATGTTAGTAGGATAGTAGTTATAATAGCTTTGAACTATCAAACCTTTTAACTTCGGTTGATAACATCTTTTCTTTTCCCTCTTCTTCTATACCTTATCATTTTGTTTACGATTAGGCATATAGTTAGTGTAGCCATTTTGCAACTTTTGTAACTATGTGGTTGCTAACTAATTATGATCATGAATAACTATTTGGGAAATTGTTACCAAAAAGTTTCTCATTTGTTGTTGTGAGCTTTTGAAGTTTTCTTAAGTTACTTTATTTTCTTAATTTAAAACTTGAAACTTTTGGAAGAGTTGTCAAGAATTGAGGTGTTGATTTGCAACTTATAATCATAGGCTTAAGACATACTCCAGAATCTGGGAATAGAAATGGCATAGAAATGGCATCTCATGGTAGTGCTCCTAGACCTACTCCATATTGATTTGGTCAGTAAGGAAGACCTCCTGGGCAATGTTTTAATGGCCATCGTGCTCCCAAGCGAGGGGCTTCTACTTGATCTCAAGCTGAGCAATGAGAAGACGTATCGCAGACCCTTCCAGTATAACAGCCAGTAGATCTAATATATCAAAGAGAACTAGGAGTTAGATCACAAGCTCAACCAATGGCTAAAGATTAGGTGTTGGAATGATTTCTCCATTTTCAGCCTTGAAGTATTATGAAGAACTAGACGACCGCAAGGTTAAAGAATAGGTTGAAGACCTTGAAGTCATATTTGACACTCTATGCTACCCCAACAAACAAAAAGTATGGTTCACCACATGATCAACCTTCGGTGGATAGCTTTAGGAACTTATAGGACATGGGATAATTTCACTAGGGAATTCATAGATAGTCAAGCAATCACGGGAACACGAGTTCATGAACTTGTTGCGAAGAGTGGAATTATCCCTAGTAGAATTCATGGATTATCCTATCTCCTCTTGTAGTCAAATAGTTAAGCGAGTATGAGTTCATGAACTTAATTCAGGGAAACTAGACTGTTAGCCAGTATGAGGTAACTTTTAGCTGACTCATATAATATGCAACTTATATCTCGAAAGATGAGGGTCGGCAAATTCAACAGTTTGTACAAGAGTTACAACTTGAATTGAGATAGGTTTTGGCTATCTTTGATCTACCAAATTTAAACATAGCAGTTAGCAAGGCACTGCAATTGGAGTTAAAATTACAAGAAATTTGAAAGATAGAAGATAAGGGCAAAAAGGAAAAATTATTTCTTGGTGGGCTAAGTGGCACCAATAAGAAACGGTCAAGGCCACAGGTTGAAGGCATGTCCCAAAGAATTCCTTGAGCTGATGAGGTAGTAAATTTGGCTCAAGGTAAGGCACTAGCACCATGTGGATTTTGTGGGTCGACTAGCCATGAAGAAGTAAATTGTTGGCAAAAGTAAGGTAAATGCCAATGATATGGTAGCAACCAACATTTTCTAAAAAATTACCTTGGGAGAGAGGGCCTAATGCCAACAAGATAAGGAAAATAAAAAGTTTAGGCTTGTGCGTATACCCTAACTAAATAAGATGCGCTGGACCCCAATGAGGTAGTAGAATGGATAATTACTACCTCTAAAACTCTAAGTAAAGCATTATATGATATCGATGCATTCCATTCATTTCTATATGTTGATTTCTCTGAAAATTTGAATATCAAACCTAAAACCATAGCTTATCAAGTAGAAGTAAGAACACTCTTAGGGGTAGGGTTAGTTAGGATACTATGTATCATGACTGCCCGATTAAGATTAAGGGTTGAGTGATCAACCAATCTAATACATATGCCCATCTAAGGGTATGATGTAATCCTTAGGATGGCTTAGCTGTATAATCATCAAGCATAAGTGAATTATTTCACTAAGTTTACTACAGTCGGGGAAGGGGCATTGATATCTTCACACCCTTCCATAGGTAAAACTTCCCTAATACCAATTATATTAGCAATAGAAGCTAGAAAAATTCTAAATGAGGGTGGGCAAGGATTCTTAGCCTGCCTTATAAACAAACCTCAGTGTACAATCACGATTTAAGAAGTAGAAGTGGGAGCTAAATACCCAGAGGTATTTCCTAAAAGTCAAACTCGCTACCCCCTGATAGGGATATAAAGTTCGTTATACACACCCTACTGGGGGCTACACCATTCTTCTAGACTTTATATTAGATGCCTCCTACTGAGCTTAAGGAGCTGAAAAGTCAACTACATGAGCTATTGGAAAAGACGTTTATCAAACCCGGCACATCTTCTTCTAGAGCTCTCGTGCTATTTGTTATGAAGAAAGATAGGTCCTTAAGAATGTGTATCAATTATCAAGAATTGAATAAGGTCACCATCAAGGGAAAATATTTACTACCTCATGTGGAGAGTTATTTGACCTCCTACAGGGATCAAGAATCTTCTTGAAGCTTGATTTGAGATAGGGGTAGTACTAGTTGAAGATCAAAGAAGAAGATATTCCAAAAATTGCTTTCAATTCTTGATATGGTCACTATGAATCTGTAATGATGTTATTTGGTTTAACCAATGCCTTGGTAGCATTCATGGATTTGATGCACCAGATATTCAGACCTTACCTGGATTAGTTTGTAGTCATCTTTATTTATGATATATTAATTTTCTCTAACTCCAAAGAGGAGCACAAAAAGTACTTACACATAGTTTTAAGAACTTTGAAAGAGCATCAGATGTACACCAAGTTTAGTAAATGTGAGTTCTAGACAGAGAAAGTAACTTTTTTAGGGCACGTAATAACTTAAAATGGAATAGAAATTGATCACTCCAAGGTAGAAGTGGTTGTCAATTGGAAAAGGCCCGAAAGTGTTACTAAGGTTCGAAGCTTTCTAGGACTAGCTGGTTACTACCAAAGATTTGTTCAAGATTTCTCCAAGTTGGCTGGCTCGTTAACCAAGCTAACTTAGAAGGATAAGCTATTCATATGGGATGAGGAATATGAAAGACGTTTTCAATAACTAAAGAACTACCTAATGACAGATCCAGTTTTAGCCCTCCCTGAGGGGTTAAAAGATTTATGGTGTATATAGATACCTCTTATAAGGGATTAGGATGTGTATCGATGTAGAAAGGGTGAGTTATTGCCTACTCATCCAAGAAGTTAAAACCTCATGAAGAAAACTATCTCACACATGATTTGGAGCTACCTGCGGTCATTTTTGCATTGTTGAAGTGGAGACACTATCTTTTTGGGGCTATATTTAAAGTGTATACAGATCATAAAAGCTTTAAGTATCTACATTCGCAAAAGGATTTGAACATAAGACAACGAAGATAGATGGAATTTCTTAAAGACTATGACTTTACCATCACTTATCATCATGGAAAAGTGAATGTAGTAGCTGATGCTCTGAGCTATAAGGTAGAAATGGCTTATCTGCAAGGAACAAAAGCATCGAAAAGGTTGAAAGTGATTGATGTGATAAAGGTAAACTAGCAAGTCTGGATTGCAAGGGTTAGAGTGCAACTTGAACTATATGAGGAAATTTGGCAAGCCTATGCCAAAGACAAATGGATGTTGAGATAAAGAGAAATGATTGGAAGTTTTGAAGAGTTTGAGTTTAGCACGGATAACCAAGGAACACTATTATTTCATAAGAGAATCTATGTACCAGAAGAGTTGAAGAAAAAGTTATTGGAAAAAGCACACTGAGCAAGATATACGGTACATCCTAAAGGAACAAAAATGTATCAAGACTTGAAGAAATAGTTTTGGTGGAATGGGATAAAGAAAGATGTAAAACATTTTATGTAAAAATGCTTAACCTGCCAATTGGTGAAGGCAGAACACTACCGACCATTAGGGTTGCTACAACCACTTCCTGTCCCAGACTAGAAATGGGAACAAGTGACCATGAACTTTGTGACTAGTCTACCATAGGCTAGAGGTGGTTATAACAGTATTTGGGTAATAGTGGACCATTTAACAAAGTCTGCACATTTTCTACCAGTTAGAATTGATTACAAGGTTGAGAAATTGGCAGA
This sequence comes from Jacaranda copaia, assembly GCA_014898725.1. Classification (NCBI taxonomy): domain Eukaryota; kingdom Viridiplantae; phylum Streptophyta; class Magnoliopsida; order Lamiales; family Bignoniaceae; genus Jacaranda; species Jacaranda copaia. The sequence continues at coordinate 1,302,560 of JACGDI010000656.1, read as the reverse complement.
ATTATACATTAAGGAGATTGTCTAATTACATAAAATCCTAGTTAGTATTGTCCCCAATCAGGATCCAAAGTTTACGTTAAGATTTTGAAAGGGTTTATAGAAATGACTGGCAATAAAGTTGTAGTTTAGCTTGGCTGCTCATCCTTAGAATAATGGATGGTTAGATAGGTTATTTAGATTTTGGAGAAAATCTACCCCTGATTGAATTTGGACTCGGCATCTACCCTTGATTGAATTTGCCTAGTGTAATAGCTATCATTCTATTATTCAGAAGCATCGTATGAAGTACTATATGGCCAAAAGTGTCAATCTCCGCTATATTGGGATCTGGCAGAGCACAAGGGTGCCATTGATAAAACTTTAGGAATTGTAAGGTTTGAACTAATCCAAGAGACTATAGAAAAGGTACATATTATTAAGCAATAGATAAAGGCTACACATGATCGATAGAAAAGTTATGTCGATAAATGAAGAAAGGATTTGAAGTTCAAGGTGGCGATTGAGTATTTCTTAAAGTATCAGCACAAAAAGAGAGTAGAAGAATAGGCAAAGGTGGAAAGCTGAGTCTGAGATAAGTTAGACCATATGAAATATGCGAAAGAATTGGACTAGTAGCTTATCACCTAGTGCTACCCTAGAATCTAGCAAGGATACATGACATCTTTCATGTGTTGCAGCTACAAAAGTGCTACCTTGATCTATACCACATCATATCTCATGAACTTATGGAACTGAAAGACGATCTGAAATAGAGGAACAACCAATTTGTATCGTAGATCAAAAGTACTAGAAACTTAGGAATCAAAGGATTCCTCAAGTGAAAGTACTATGGTGCAATCAAAATTTTGAAGAAGCAACTTGGGAGTAAGAGGATCTCATGCACTAGTAATATCTCGAGCTGTTCTAATCTTCAGGTGAGAATTTAGGGATCAAATTCTTTTAGAGTGAAAGGTCTATAACACCCATAATATTTCAAATTTTAATGATAACTTCTTAATGTTAGTTTATTTATGCAATTTTAATTATTTTTTTATTATTGGAAATTATTTTAATTGGTTTAAAAATAAAAATATATTAAAAAGGACTTGATTGCAAAAATTTTAAAAGTTTTAGGGTTAGATTTATAATTTTGAAGAACTTAATTTAACACTTTTTGAAAACAGATGGTTGTGCATGGAAAAGCCTTGGTCAACGGGGATTACATTGTCATTCTAAAAAAATGCAAGGATTTAATTGCGGCCAATTGGAAGTTTTTGGGCCAAAGTGAAAAATTAAAAAAATTAACTTGATAAAACTTAATAGAACTCCTTTTCACCTCTAGTTCCATTTTTTCTTCCATTTTTTCCCCATCACCAGCAACTACCCTTCTCTTCAGCAGATTTTTTTTATGAGAGTTTCTCAAAAAACAACCAGCCATTTCCTAACCCACACCTCCAACAACCACCTGACATCATTAGCTTAGCATTTTAGGCCGAGGACCATCAGAGTTGAAAGCTTGAAAAAACCAACCTTAGTGGTTTAGGTTGGCAATAGTAGAACTATGACCAAAGCTTAATTCTGGGCTGCGAACTTGGAAGCCCTTGACATGGAGCAGCTAAAAATAGCATTGCATGAGAGTTCCACATAGTGACGAAGACAAAATCTAACGAAAACTTCACGGTGATGCAAGGTGGTTTTTAAGCCTTTTGGATGATGTTTGAGATCTTTTCCAATAGATAAATAGAAAACTAAGTTGAGCATTGGAAAGCTTGTAGCTATAGGCATCTCTGGGTGGTGGTGTTGAGTTATTTAGTGGTGGCAGATGGTGGTGAAGGGGTAGTTTCACCTCATCGACACCATGATCGCACTTGTGTTATCAGTTTGTGGTTTTGAAACTTCAGTGGAAACTTTAATTTGGATTGAGTTGTACCTTTTTATATATATGCATATGTTGTACCTTTCCTAATTTAGCATTATACCTTGCCAAGAATAGGGATTTGGGATGAGATGATATGTTTATATATACGTATGTTGATCCCTATGTAAGGAATACGGAATGAGTGAACCCCGACTTATGTAAAATGCCAAAATTGGGCATTGAAATTGATGGTGTGCTAGGGATTTTCCCCTAGACATTTGCACAAATAGTTAACTCTAGTATCTATACGGAGATTATGGTGGCCAAGGACCAATTGGGGCAATTTATTTTGTTATGTGGAACACATAAGGGATTTTTCCCTAGGTATCTATGATACGCTAAAGATTTCCCTCTAGGTATTAATGGTGCACTATGGATTTCTCCCTAGGCATCTATGGTATGCCATACAACTCCATATGGGCATCTACCATATACCAAGCTATTATGCTTATGTAATATATCTGCCTGTCTGGTATAGGGTGAATCTACAATGTATGTCCTGAAGCCTTCTCTTGGAGTGCATATGCTTTGGGTTTGTTTTGCCTAACTGGTTTCTATCTGCCTTTAATTTGAACTTGTAGCAATAAGGTAAGAGAGTTTCCTATTTTACTTTTGTTATTTTCTATATTCTGAATATGTTACATTCTTTTTGTTAACTTAAGGTTTTTCTCGATAGATTCCTTACTAAGTCCTTGGACTTACTCTCTCATATTTCATTAATCTCTAAGAAAGGGATAGGTGATGCTGGATTCCATGCTTGAATTGAAGTTGAAAAATATTTTTTCATAGAGCTAGTGTTGTAACTATATATGTGATTTTGTGCATGTGATGTGCACCTTAGAGATATTGGGATATGTCAAACTGATATCGAAGGTTGTAATGTATGAATGATGATCATAACATGATCTATCATGGGTTGTAAACTTAAACTAAGCTCTCTGGAACTCTTATGGTATATATTTCATGATTTTCTATTTAGTTTTGTTTAGGTTGAATCAGTGTTTACTTTTGAGACATTTGAAAAAAATATTATGGGCCTACTGTTGAACTGTAACTCTGATATTTAAGTCTGAATTAGTGTGGCACCTCAGCTTAGATGCTATCCTGAGGTGAGGTGCTATAGATTTTGGAGGGAGAATTCAAATAAAATTTTCATTTGGTATTGAATTGGAATTTAATTAGATAGACACTTCATAAGATGAAATATAGATTCCAAATTAAATTCAAATTTAAAAATTAACATGCAACTTGCAAGTTAACTTGCAAGTTAGCATGTTTAGGTGACACCCCCACCTTGAGGAGGGTGTGATGCGACCTTGGCATCACACCATCTCCACTCTATATTTAGATATGAAAGGGGGGATAGCCAGCACTACGATACATCACACATTTTGTGCATCTAAAAGTTAGATCCAAAATTCCCTCCAAAAGTAATTCTCTCGTGTGTTGAGGCTTCACTCTCTTCTTCACCTCCCTCACCATTTTTGGTGTCTTACTAGCTCTCTTTCTCCTTGATTGTTCCAGCTAAATTGAGGATAAAAGGATCATCTATTGGGGTGTGGACTTTGGCTTAGAGGCAAGATGAATTTTAGATTGCTTGCTTAGGTGATCCTCTGTTCCAGTGGAGACTTTGTGGATTCTGTTTGAGGTCTTTCTGTAGAATTTTGGTGCAGAATTTTACATGTACATTGTTCATTGAGTTGGTGAAATTTTGGTCCTGATTTGGCTTGAATCTTAGGTGATTTGCTTGATCACAAGTTGATCACACCTTGTCGTGCCAGGAGTAGTCTACTTTCGAGAAAGGAAGCACTACTTCAAGTTTTAGTTGAACTTTGCTTAAGAGGTAACTATCTCACCTTAATCCATTATATAAGCATGATTTAGATCCTTGGATTGGTGTAATCTAAGTTATATTTCAGTTTTAAAATGTTTTAGAATTGAATCCTTTGCATTACACCTCTTTTGAACGCCACCTTTTTACAAAGAGAATTTTTATTAGATAGAAAAGGCATTGTTGGTGAACTTAATGAAGTTTAAGATGATCAACAAATCTTATAAGCAATAAAAATAAATTAGCATCAACACACAACCTCTGGATAGATTGGACTGAATCAAGAAGCAACCTAAAAGGTTCAAATTTCTTCATGAGACAATCTAATCGAATATAGATCTGAAGACCTACGAGAAAGCTATGTTGGATATTAACTTGGGACATTAGCTTGAAGCCATGAGATTCGAAATGGACTCCGTGCACTCAACAAAGTATGGACTTTGGTAGATCTATTGAAGAAAAATATTCTTGTTGGTTATAAGTGGATCTATAATCAAAAGCTAGGAGTTGATGGAGAGGTTACGATCTTTAAGGTGCAACTGGTGACAAAAGGTTACACTTAAAAACCTAATATTGATTTTGAGAAAACCTTTTCACTAGTTGCAATGCCTAAGTCTGTTCGAATTCTATTTGCTAAAGCTATATATTATGACTATGAGATATGACAAATGGATGTGAAAACTACTTTCCTCAATGGCAGCAATAAAGAAAAAATCTATATAGAGAAACCAAAAGGTTTTATATCCAAAGGAAGTAAGCAAAAGGTTTGCAAATTCCAAATATTCATTCATGGACTCAAACAAGCATCTCGAACTTGGAACATACTTTTTGATTAGAAAGTTAAATCATTTGGTTTTATCAAAAATGTGCATGGACCTTGTGTGTACAAAAGACTAGTGGAGTAGTATATGATTTATTATGCTTTATGTCGGTGGCATCATTCTTATTGGGAATGAAATAGGCATGTCAGAGTGTACTAAAGCATGGTTGTCTAATCAATTTTATATGAAGGATTTGGGATAAGCAACTTATGTATTGAGAATATGTATCTATAGAGATAGATTGAAGAGGATGCTAGGGCAATCCTAAAACCAATACATTGACAAAATATAAAAGCGGCTTAGTATGGAAGAATCCAAGAAAGGATTTCTTCCCATGGGACATAATATTCGTCTCTCTAAGTTTGTGGCCTCTAAAATTGGGCGGAGAGACAAAACATGTCCTAGATATCTTATATGTCTGCCATAGAGAGCATAATGTATACAGTTCAATATACAAGACAGAATGTGGCACATGCTATAAGTGTTATGAGCAAGTTCTAATCTAATCCCGATGAGAGTCATTGGATGGCTGTGATAACGATCCTTAAGTACTTACAAAGGACTAAAGAATTGTTCCTACTATATAGTAATGGAGAATTGAAGCCCAAGGAGCTTTCGAATTTAAGTTTTCAGTCTAAAGTAGAAGACTTAAAATCTATTTTTGAATTTATATTTTACCTTAATGGTAGTGTGGTGAGTTGGAAAAGTTTCAAACTAGACACCACAATCAATTCCACCACTAAGGGGAAATAATTTGTGGTTTTGGAAACTACAAAGAAAGGTGTTTGGATAGAAATCTCATCTAAGAATTGGATATGGTGCTTAGCGTGCGTGAGCCTATTGCTGTCTTTAGGAGATAGCTTAGGACTTAAGCCATGATCTTATTAGTTATCCAAACATAGTAAATGCAATATCATTTGATAAAAAATACCAATCGATAGATATGACAACTAAGTGGATAAAGTTGCATCAAAGGAAATATAACAGAACCACTATATTAACCCCTATTGCAAAAGGTCTTTGAAGAATATCTTATGAAAATGGGTCTAAAAGCAATGGGAATTGGCTTTAGGGCAAGTGAGAGATTGTTGGAATAGTACCCCACAAGCCACTTTAATTAGCAAGTAAACTATTTCACTTGTGATACAATCTTGATTAAATGATATTTCTTATAAATGGCCATCTTCATCTTATGCTTTATATTACTTCACTGGCATATGGTTAAAGCCCTTAGATCACACTAAACTACAGGACCTGGTCACACACTAGGTGGTAATCATGGAATAAGTCTCATATGATCATGATCTTAAAAATCCTAAGTCATAGAATCTTGTGAGATAAAGCATCTAAAATTTGGATAGACTTGCACTAATGAGGCATAATGCAATGGTTGTATGTTGCCCCGCTCCTTGAGCAATTCATATGTGATATAGGTGTGTGTTAATGGGCGCTTGCTGGAAAATAAGATACTAGAGACCCCTCTGGAGAATCTACTAGATAGTCATAGTGGCAAGTCGGCAATAGCTAGTTGTCCAACTTATGCTAGTGCATATACTTAGTGCTTTGACATGAGGATCTATTGTAAACTTGTGTTTAGGTCCTCATGCTTTAACTCCACTTTAGTCACCTAGTAGCAGTTCTGGTGGTAATTGGGTATGAGCTACTCAGATATGGAGGTTTATAAGATCTAAGATGGGATCTGACTCCTCATTTTTGTGAAGAATGAGTGCATCACTTATGCGTTCTGTGATGATCAATTCCAGGGCGAGTCTATCTCTTATGCATTCTATGATGATCATTTCCAAAACGTCCTTAGCCAAGGCAGTATGACAATTTGAAAAAGAGGTTTTCCAAAGATGAGGTTACAAATCAAAATCAAACATTAAGAATAGATGCATAGTATCGAGGCTTTTAAGAAGCTAACAAATATTTTGCCTTAGGCCTCTTTCATGGAGATAAAAGACGGAAGGACCGTATTTGCCTAGTATGGGTAGAGCTAGAATAGTTCACCAAAAGCATCTTTCGGCCAATTGTTGGGCTCAATGGGCTTGAGGTTGGACATCGACCATGGAGATTAGGTACTCTTCAATTAATAGAGGTTAATTGAATTGAGTCAATTAGTTTAAAAGAGTTTAAACTAACATGAATATATGATATTTTAAAGTCACAAAGGTTGTGAGCCCATGTCCAATGAGTGGTAGAATCTAATGGGTCACACACAAAATTCAATCAGCAATCCTAAATATTGATGAGAATTTTCTAAGTGTTAGAAAGATTCCATGGTGGCTGAAAATTGAGCGAATCAGTTGACATAATTTTTAGTCATCTCGTCTTGATCAATTTAATTGTTAAATCAATCTAATTAATTTAAAATATTAAATTAAGACCAATTAAAATAAGTGTTAATTTAATTTGGAGCCTCATGACTATCAATTGGTCAAGTTAACTTAATGGATGGAAGGAGCTTTACTGACCATGGGAATTGTTTTAGGAGGGGGGGAAGAGGGGATGGGATGCTGCTGCCATGGTGGCCAGATTGTGGTGTAGGAATGGGAAGGAAGTGGAGGGAAGACATGTTGCCACCATGGCCATTGTAGCTAGATTAGAGTGTGGTGCAAATGGGCGGGGAATGGAAAGTGAGAGGCAAAAGCACTAGGTTCGAGCTATGGGTGTCAAAATTAAATTTAATCTGATAACTCAAAAAATATCAAGTTTGCAACTAATGTTTTTGGATTTAGATCAAATTAGGTCATATTTAAAATTGGCCCAAGAAAAAAGAATAAAGTTGAGTTGGTTTCATATTAACCCACTAAATCTAAAAATGGTAAATGGGTGACCTAATAAACTAATGAACCTGACCAAACCTGACTAACTCAAAAATAATTGGCTAATTACAAATAAAATCTAAATTTTGAAAATTTATATCCAATAATATAAAGTAAGGAAAATTTTATATCCAAAATTTTAAAAATCTTAAAATATCAAATACATATCAAAAGAAGATTTCTTTGTAGAGTTTTGGTCTATGAATTAATAGAGGAAACTAGTTATTGGTTCAAAGAAGATTTCGTATTTGATGATTGTCATCAAAATTGCCTTTGAACTTTAATTTTTACTACTTATTAGTTAATTTTACATTGATGGTTGTCATCAAAATTGTTTGTTGAATAATACTTTGTTACCCTTTTTTTATATTTGGAGTAATTATGGACATAACAAGTTTTCAAGTTATTATATTTCTTATTCTTTAAAACCTTAATGATTATGCAGAATTACAGATTTTATTAGTAGATCAAACTTCTATTTAATTATAATGTTGAAATTTATAAATATGAAAAATAAAATGTATAGATTAGGTTGGGGTGGATTGGGTTGGGTTGGGCTGGACTGGATTAGGTTTATTATATTGTTGGGCAACCTAATTGAAAATTTGGTCAATCCGAATTTGACTCAAATTTTTGTTGGTCAGGTTATGATTAAGTCTTGTGGATTTAGCATTGAGTTGGTTTGAGTTTGATATTTTTATAATATACCCCTACCTCAACCCAGCCTAAATCCATCCAACTGACTCGAATTGACACCCTTATGGCGTGGGGTGGGCTATAGGGGGAATTTATTTTTTATTTTTTATTTTTTGATTAATAAATAAGATTAATTAAAAGGTAAATATATAACTACAATTATATTTTTAGATGATTAAGATTTTTATCTTTTCAATTTTTAATTAATAAAAAAGTTTAATTAAATTATATTAGATGTCATTACTATTTTTACAATTTAAAACATGTATTATCATGATATATTTAGTCTTTTTTTTAATTTTTTTACTTATTTTACTTTTTTAGTTAAATTGAATTAAAATATTTTCTATATGTTACTGCTTTTAATATTATTATATTATTTTAATAATATAAATTTATATTTAACATAATTTATATATTATATTTTATAATATAAATTTAATTAAATTATTTTAGATATGTTTATTATTTTTAGTATTAGTCAATATGTCATTTTAATTACAAAAATATATGTTTCAAGATGATAGATTTGATTTTATATTTTTAATTTTTCATGCTTATTAAATTCCAATAAATATAATTAAATTATCTTAAACATATTTACTATTTTAACAGTACGAAATATATAACTTGAATTCATTAAGATTATATATTCTAAAGGAATAAATAAGATTTTTAATAAATTTAGGGTGAGAAATTTGTATAGAATAAATTCTTATAAATTTAGAGGATATTTGGCATTTTAATTTCTAATGTGTAATTTGTCAATCACATTATAATCTATAATTGATTTTTTTTATCAGAATTTTTATTGGCTTTTTATTTATTTTTTTCAATTCAAGGTTTATCCTTTTTTTTTCTTTTTTCTTTTTTGTGTCCAAATGTCAATTTAAGGTTGATATGGCAGAAAGAATTGTCAAGCCATATGCTATATAGGAGAGAAGTAAATATTTAGGCTGATAGGGCACCATGTGGTGCCAAATCAGCTGCCATGCAAAGACCAGCCGCTTACAATTATAATTCAGGCCTAATTTGTTCTCAATTGTCAAATTTTTTTAAGGTAGGATACTAATTTTGCTGTTTGGAAAATTAAACTCCTACTTTATCATTAGAATCAAGTTATAGAACCAATCGTGCATTTTTCTCAAATAATGACATGGACCTTTTTCTGAGTTTTACAATATTCGTGGTTAAATTTTTTCACATTTGAAAAATTATATCCACCTCCTATGTTGTCAACAAACTTCTAAAAGCCCTAATGAGAAGTGTTAAATGATCAAATTATTCTTAATAATGTAAATAATATCACAAAATTCCAAAAAGATAAAAAAAAATTTCCACTCTTTTTCCTCATAAATAAATATTGATATATTATATGTCTATAGGTACACACATATAAATATAATCATATATATGTACAAAGTAATATATATTTTTTATATGTACACAGTATATAAACATGTATTAGTAAAATTGTAAGTATATATATGTATAAAATATAATGAATATATACATGTTGGGGATTTGGAGGAGAAAATGTCTAGTTTGAACTCTCTATTTTATTTCTTATTTTTTTTCATGAAAATATGACAAGTATATTAAATATTTTTTTATAAAAATAATTAATTGATCATCATATACACTTAATATAAATACAATAAGTTTAAATAAGAGATGAAATAGAAAATGAAATAAAGGATTCAAATGGGAAAGGTTGGCCAGCCAAATCTGTATTTAGCCAGTTGGGGGGATGGTTGGAAGCCCGCCCTGGCTGCTTTGCTTGCCTTGCAGCCAACACAACGGCTGTAGCGTAGGGGTTGGGAGGAAGGTAGTGCACGTGGGCGTCGGAGAGATGATGGGGCAAAAGAAAGAAAGAATATTTTAAATTAATTATATATATGAAAAATTATTAAAATTATTTTAATAAAAAATGATTTTAATAATTAAATTTTTTTATTATTATTTAAATATATAAATTTATTAAGAGTACATTAAAATAATTAAACTTGTATTTATTTAAGGAATACTATTAATTATTTAATTATAATATTTATGGAATTCTATTGATATCTAAATATATGTATATTTATTATGAGTAATTTAAAATGATGAAAATCACACTAATTTAATAAATAATAAGCTTGTATTTTCAAAAACTTGTTTTGAAGGTAATTGCTTATATATATAATAAAATTGTTGAAATTATATTATTAGTTATTTTATTAAAAATTAATAGTATCTAATGATTAAATTTCTTTGACTAATTCCCCTTATATATTAATTTTATTACAATTAGGTCCTCGTATGCATGGCACATGCATGAATTGCATAAAGGTGTTTTTATTAAAAAAAAAAAAAAAGGGTCAAATCTCTGCTGGTTTAGTCATTTTAATGGAAACTTTGAATTCTCAATAATTTTTTATATTGATATCAGTAAATTCCATCAATTCAACCCGCGATTAGATCTATCCAATGAAAATTTGAGGAATGTTCCCGTGTTTACTTCAAAACTTAAGGATGATCACTATAATTATCTTTTTTTTGATTTTGCACATCTTGACTTTTTCTTTGTGGTGTTGGATGGAAAAGTTGGGGAGGTGGAGAGCACATGCACATGCTTCATTATGTTACTTAATTATTACTCGATTCAAATGGACGCATGCTTGTAGTTATTATTATATTATGTAGAATAATGGAAGCATTGATAGGGCAGAATGCTTGAAATCATAATTAACACACTATAGGAAAAAGGACGATAGTGAAGATAATGGCAGATGTATCTATGTGCCTGAGAGCGATCCCTTATCATCAAAGAATTAAAATTAAGTCAAAGAAAATAAAAGGAGACAAAGGAAAAGAAACAGTCCTAAACCGACGTTTGAGATTAACGATAATCAAAGCAGATCCTAATTAATCTCTTTCACTAACTACAAATTGACCCACAGCTTTAAACGCTTGGATTTCAAAATAACCATGTCCTTTGAGTAATCTCCGTACAACACGCAACCGCAATCTTTTATAAAGCTAACCAATTAACAAATATATTCAATTTTGAATTTCATTAATTATTAGTCTAATTAATTAGTTAAACTGTTTTTTAATCAAAAACATCCTCTGCAAATATTTAAAATTAGTTGTTGCTTAAAATTAAAGCAATGAACAGCTAGTCAGCAATAATTTGTTTCATATAAAGATTTACAATGACTCAAGTTTGGAACATATTTAAGTGAGTACTGACATGAAATTTCTTACTTCTCGAAGTTGAAATTAAGAAATTTTTTCATTTTTCTTAAAATGGTACCAAAAGTTTAAATCAACATAAAAATTAATAACCTTAAACTAGTTGTTATTATGTTTGTACTTTTTTCTAATTCTCACTTCTTCTTTATATATATATATATATATGTTATTAAAAATTTATTAAAAGTCGAATTTCAAATTTTACTTACATAAATATGAGAATGACATTATTAAGCTAATTAATCATTCAATAAATCTTGAACTTAATTACAAGGAATATATAAGATCTAGGAAATTAAAGAAAATCAAAGGCAAAAATGAAAGTTGTTAAGCTGTTGAATATTCAAGTGTCATCGTGAGACTGTGTAATCAGCTTTATCTATAATAAAGTTTTCAATAAGATTAATTGGACCTACCAAAAGAACCATAATTCAAGGTCCAATCATTACACTTATAATTTAATTAATGAAGTTCATACTTTCTTGTGAATTTTTTCCATCCAACATCAACTATCTCTGTTAACTGGGAAGAAGACACAACTCCAACTTTCCTTTCACACACCATGTCTCTATGCACTCTGCATTAATTGCAGTCTCCTCGACATTTTGGTGGGAGTCCATTCCCCAATTTCATCAAAATCATAATGAAAAAATCCTTTACCCTCACCAGGGCGAAAAGGATAAATGGACTGTGGACAAGTAAGAACTCCACAAGCTCATTTGCCCATGGGACTAGAAAACAACACCTTAAATTCACCACTTGCAGTACGAGTGCCTGCCAACAGAGTCGGTAGTGTGCGTGCATCACTCAGCCACTCCTCAAGGGGTAAGGCACAGCCAGTCGATGGTGTTTCTCTGCCACGCTGCTTCACAATATGTCTTTTAGTTGAACGCCTTGAGCGTGAATTTTAAAGTCAATCTTTTTTTCTTATCCATGAAAAAAAAGGAACTAAGTTAATATACAAGCAATGTGCAATAACATATAAAAATGCATAAATGAGCACAAGCACGTGTCATAAATAAGAAGAAAAAATATGCTAAGTACTGGTAACCATATAAATGACATAAAAAAGAAAATCAAATACCCCATTTTAGAAAAATTCTCACGGAGGTTAGGTGTACTTGACTAAGACAAATTAAAGAGGGTACTATATTTGTGAGGAAGTTCTGTACCTCCTCCCTAACAGAGAAAAATATATCTATCCAAAGACTCTAGACAAAGGTAACCAACACAAAAGTTTACTTTGCAGCTTAGGAAAAGAATGGAGGAAAGGTTTGTTCAACACCTTATACACCCAAATAAGGTATGGTAGCTATCTAAAGATATCGATAGACCCAACTCACTTAGATGCTATCTAAACCCCATGAAAAAACACATAGAAGCTAGGCATTAACTGACATAAACACATATAGCTATGTACTATTTCTAGCAAAAGAGGGTCAAGTGGAAGGGAGAACCCACAAGTGAAGTAATTGCAAAAAATTGTGAAGAATCCTCTAGGAGGTGACATAATGTTGTCTTGAGAAGAAGGAAGGACAAACTTAAATTCATCGGAAACACAAATCATACATCTCCAAGATGTCTAACTCCTTGGGCTCAAGTAAACACCTAAATCTTATTACCTTTCAAAAAATTATCATCCCCAACAGGATTGCCCTCAAACTCTTTATCGTAAGAACCTTTCTTTTAGAATAAAAATTGGATAATGAAGATGACTTTGTAGTCTCATCTTGCCTAAAATGTCTTTAATTTTTTTTTAAAAAAAGTTTGGATGGACTATAGCTTAAGAGAAGAACTTGATCATGCTGCAACACCCCATACAGGATAACCCCCACGAGCATGAATTAACTTATGAGCATAATGGGTGCTAGAAAATGGGCCACCATGGGCACCTGAGGCTTGTGCCTTATGAGTGACATCCCAATGTTGCTCAAATGCGTCAAGTTGGCGTCGCATGGGCACCCCAACCTGACTCTACTTAGGCTGCCCCTTGGACACCTAGCAGGTGTTCAGCACCGCCGCTATGCACGCAACATTGGTCGGCCAAGAGGCAGACGTAATGCCTCTTCTCTGCCTCTATTTGATTGATGTGTTGAAAATCTCTTTCATAAATTCACAACTCTGACATTGTTTTAGCTCAACAAAGGACCTAGAAAAACCAATTAACTTTAAAGGGACTTTGATAGAATTTACCAATGCATAGGCCAAGAAGAAAGAAATAAGTTAAAGAGTTCGAAGTAAGAAGAAGACTATGCCTTGAGGACTCATTTTCACACTCGTAATAGAGTTGTCTCATCTTTTCCTCCTTAGCTGAAGTAAAATTCCACTTTTTTTTTACTAACTCCCTAGGTGTCAACAAATAATATCTTTATAGAGCCCCCCTTAGACAACTTAAAGACTTTGAAATCTACTCAAACTCAACTTAGACAAAAGTTGGGAACCCACAAACTCCTAAGCTAATAATAATTACTCAAATTTAACCTAAGATAAATTTGATAAATTAAACTTAAATTATATTTTTGATGTAAAATTAATAATTTCCCAATGAAAATAGAAGATTTTATGATGTGACCAAAAATGGACCAATGAACATTAAGTAAATTGATTAATATGATAAATCAACCTTAAAATTAATTAACTAAAAAAATACACCAGAGAGCCCAAAAGATTAGTCAAGCCCACGAAGGGGGCAGAAAATGCTAATGAGCTTAAGCCTATCAAGGCTAAAATCTACAAATACCTAGTTTTAGAGAGAAATGGGACACAATAAATCATTTTTCCAAACTTTTGAAGTGGAAGAACTCTTGAGAAGAGTAATTTTCTTTGCACGTGTTCTTGAGAAGACGAACCAACAATCAATTGTCTTTCAGAAGGGACCTCACTTTATTTTTGAGTAGGATCACTAATAAACTTATAATTTGTTGATTTGGAAAATAGTTAGTCTGATTTTGATAAACTTATAATTTGTTGATTTGAAAAATAGTTAGTCTGATTTTGATTTTATTCTCTAATTCATCTTCTTTGATGTCTTTCAATTGGGGTCTTGAAAGCTGGTAAAGAAGTTGCGAACAACATGATATTTCAATAAATGATTTTAGAAATTTGATATACGGTAGCCAAAAACATTTGTTGATCAGCTTTCCTTGGATATCTTTCTTGGGAAAATTCGGATGACTTGGAATTAAGGATGAAAGATTTGAATTTGAGTGCTTTAAGTTGAACTTGTATTTGATATTTGTGCAATCTCTCTAAGAGGCTTGTCAGATTATCATAGTAGGGAGACTTTTCCACCTTCAAATTGTAAAATATAAAGTTAAGTGCTCATTTTACTTAATGATATTAGTCTTATATATAAAATGTAAGGTTAAAATTTTGAAATTTTTGAACTCTAAACGTGCATGTACATAAATAAGAAAAAGGATAAAATTTAGATAAATTAGGGAGGTTGTCCCTATTTGTGGTTGAAGTGCCCGAATTATTCATTGATGTGGCAGAATTTTATTGCATTATTGTGATTTATCACACTTTAAGTGTCTGATAACTTAAACTCCATAAATGAATATGTTTAATTTTATCATCAATTGAAAATAAAATATTATCATCAATTGAAAATTTTATTTAACTTTGAAAATTCATTTAAAAAAAAATTAAAAAAAAATTAAATATAAATTAGATGAGGAAAAATATGGGACACATATCAATTCTCAATAAAATTTCAAATTTCTACATATTTTACATCTTTTTTCCTTTAAGATAGGTTGGCTAATAATTGTTTTTTCAAGGTAATGAAGATGAATAAAAATGTGAATTAGGTGATCAACATTTTGCCTTTCTAAATTTTTACCAGAAAAATAAAAATTAGTGATAAAATAATGAGAGACAATTCAAAAACTATCACTAATAATCTATATTAAGTGGTAAATGATTTTGGTTTATCATTTAATGAGTTACAAACTTAATAGTGACAAAAATAATATAGATTCTCATAGTGAGAATTAGTGACACATGTATAATGACAATGATGTCACTGTACATGTCTAATTAATTATCACTAGTTAGAACTTAAAATATTAGTCTTTATTAGAGTAAATTATTTTTTTTGTCCCATAATTTTGATCCCATTGTGTATTAGTTTCGCATATTACATCTAATAAGTGCATTTTGTTTTTCAATTTGAGGACGCTAAAGTGCTTCTATCCAAAAATTAATGGAGTGGCTCATGTGCCACTCTCATGGGTGTTAAATTGTGCTTTTTTGGTCCTAAAGTTAGGCCCATCTAGATTTTTGGGCCCAACGAGAGCTCTAATAGATTTTTGCAGATGAAGGAAGAAATATGGTTGCAAGTGAAGGCCCCATTTATTTTTGTGGCACACCATCTCCATTGTAATCCACATGGACAGAAGAAAATCTAGATAAGAGGTTTCACGGTTGTGCTTCCATGTATAATATATGTGGTTTCTTTGCTTAGAAAGACCCCAAAATGTGTGTAAAAACAAGACAAGCGACATTTAGATTGCTTAGGACGTTGAATGTAATGAAGAAAAAGTTGTTAAAACTTCAAAAAAGGCAAACTATGCTGTTTTATTTGTTGATAGTTTTTTGGTTGACGGTTCTTCACTTTGTTGGGACCAAAATTCAAATAGATATAACTTATGGGACCAAAAAAATACCAATTTAATGGCCACACGAGTGAAACATGATTAGCTTTATTAACTATTGGACGAATAGCTGCCTTAGTCTTTAAATTGCAAAAAAAGGCACTTATTAGATGCTATGTGCGAAAATCATAAATAATGGGACCAAAATCCAATTGGGTCTAACTTATGAGACCAAAAATGCAATTTACCCTTCTTATTGCAATTATATTGTGATAAAATAAAATTTATTGTTACTTCAAATTATTATTAGTGATGAAATAGAATTATTGTTAGTATATACAATTAGTGGAAATGTAAAATAGACCAGAAGGGGACAAGTTGAATCCAAGTCACGTCGTATCCAACTAGTGTGTTTGAAATGTCTTAGAGCATAACATCATTTTGTTCTTATTTGGTACATTATCTCTATAAGTCAGATCTTTCAAGAATTCACTCTTTTTTATCTAATTGAGACTCATATTTGTAAAATAGGATTACATCTGAGCTTCTTATGTTCTCACCCAACTTAAGACGATCATGTCCCCTCACTTACCTTTTGTTGTCATCATCGTCATCATCATCATCATCATCATCATCGTTGTCATTGTCATCATCATTGAAGGAGACCATAAGTCAAGGATCTAAGGCACAACAAAATTTAAAACTTTTCATCACAAGAATTTAACTTGATTCACTATTAACCAATGATCTATTTTATGCCAAAATAATAGATTTAAAAGGAAGAAGCAATTACCTTAATAGTTTTTCCAAAACAAAGATGTAGTGCAATTATTTGACCCCTCAATTGTTCACCAACACATCTCCACTCCATAGCCGATTTTTTGCCACCAAATTTCTGAAAATATAACATCAAATCAGCCCAAAATAAACTTAAAAAATATGCAAAAAAATAGCAGCAAAAAACATGGAAAAGATCATCCCTAAGTGCTATCTTGGATGAAGAATTTTTCTTCAACTTGGATTTCTTCTTGTTCACCATAAAGCACTCTAATTGTGATGCCTGCGATGAAGTCCACACATATTTAGATCCCTTTTAATGCTTCTATAGCAAAATAGATCAAAGAAAAAGAGAGAGTTTGAGAGAAAAAGGGATATTGGAAGAGAAGAGATTAGAGAGATTTTAAGAGATAGTTTTTGGTTACACCAAAAAGAGATGAGGGATGGATACATATATCTCTTAGTGGCTGGCCATTTGAGGGTTCCTTAGGCCTTTTCCATTTAGTGTTTGAGTGCATTAAGGACTCTCTAGATGCACCCTTCAGACTCTTGGTTCAAGTGAGATCACTTAAGTGCCAAATAGAATTTTAATCCACCAAATTAAAATCATTATTTTAATTACGAATTTTAAATGGACCTTTTCATTTAAATATTTCCTTGAAAAATGAAACTCTCTAATATCAATTAAATCAACTCTTTAATTTAATTGATCCAACTTAACTCCTTAAATTGGCAAGACTAAATAAACTTGTCACATGGCCCAATTAAATTAGCACTTTAATTTAATTGGTTTGATTTAATTATTTAAATTAATTGATTAATTTAATCCTTTTAAATAAATCAAGCAATTGCGACTAATTTTGATTTAGTCAATCAGTCTCTTTCATTCTTGACCATTTTAATATTCTTACTCTTTAGATAATTTCTCCCAGCCTACTAAAGTGCTTAAAGGCTTTTGTGTGTGACCTATTAGATTTATCAATCAATTAAACATAGGCTTACAATGCTTTGCAATTTATTAAATATCAAATATTCCAATTAGTCTAAGCTCTTTCAAACTAATCACTCTTCAATTTATCTCTATTAATTGAAAAGTACCCAATCTCCATAGTCAATGTCTGCACAAGCCTATGGAACCCAACTAATTGGATGACTAATTAGTTTGAGCATTTCTGTTTATGATTACCATGCATATACAATCCTTTCATTCCATATGTCTCAAAAAAGGGTTAGGGTAAGATATTTGCCCATTTGCTAACAACCTCGATAACTATGTATCTATTCTTGATGTGTGATTCTATTAATGATGTTAACTTTGGAAAACTCCTTTTTCAAATTGTAATACCACCTTGTACAAGGATTTCTTGAAATTGATCATCATAGAACACATAAAAGATCAACTCATTCTTCATGATGAGCAAATGAATCCTTTCTTAAACTCACCAACCTCCATATATAGGTAGCCTGTGCCCAACCTAAATCCTAGACAACTCACTAGATGGTCAAGACAAAATTAAAGCAAATAGGCCTAAGTACAAGGTTACCATGGAACTTTATGTTAAAGAACTAATTATATGTACCATTATAAGTTAGAGAATTTTCACTACTGGCAAGCTTTATGGATTCTCTAAGTGAGTCTTTAGTGAACTTGTTGTTTAACAAGCACCCACTTACATATATCCATTTCTCGCATTTGGATTGTCCATGAAACGGGCAATATCTAACTCATTGGAATATGCATCAGTAGTGTAGGTTTATCCAACTTTTAAATCATGACCAAAAGACTTGTTTTACTATCACCATTGTATGCGTGACCAAGTTCTATTGTCTTGTTTGATTCAACGATTTCAACCAAATGCATGTGAAGATTATCATAAAACACATAAAATGAATATGGTCATTTATATCATATCATTCAATTAAGATTGTCTAAAAAAGGAGTAGCATTATATGCCAATCTAATTAGTTGTATGACACTATTCCAACAATCATCATCATCACCATCATCATCATTATTGTTTTGTAGTAAATGATTAAAGGATAAATAATACCTTGTGAAACATAAATTAGTAAAGTACTCTTTTATTTATTTACAAAATGGCAAATAATTAACAAACTCAAATTCATTATTTGTTAAATAAGAAAACCAGCTTAATTATCCCTTTTTAAAGTTATTATTATTAGATTATTAGTTTGTAGTCAACACAAAAATTATAAAGTACTCTTTTATACTTTTATAAATTGACAAATAATAACCTCAAATTCATTGTTTATTAAATAAAAAAAGCAGCTTAATTATCCCTATTTACCTAAGATTTTCATTTCTATGTCGCTTATCAATATTTGTTTGCTTAATTATATGTGGTACATATGTAGATCTACAAAATGCATATATTATTAAGATGCGAAATAAAATATATTCTTTAGCATTCTTATTTTACCCAAAAAATTGATTATTAAAATACAAGAATAATGTTATATAACCGTTAAAATTTATCTTATGTGGGACGATAAACAAAAATAGAGCATGAAAGTATCAGATTTTCATTATGGTACATAAGCATATTTCGAACTTCAATATGCTAATATGTTTTACTTTTATTTTAAATAGAAGCAATATATTATATATTTTAATTGCTTTATATAGTTGAAGATATTATAGGTGCTTTAAATGATTATGAACACGGTAAACAAGTATAAAAGTTAGTAAAAAATTATGCATAAGGGTGTCTGCAAGTATTGTTCTTTTAATTTAATAATTGGTAAAATATTAAAATTAGATGTTATTCTTTGATTTCCTAAAGAAAGGTATGCATTTCACAACATAAAAGGTATGTAGTGTATTATTAGTTTGCTGGTGGCTGCAGACTGAGAATATCATATTGAATTAGTAGCATAAAAAGATCTAATATGTTTGAAAACAGAGGATTTAAATTGCATTTAGTCTTCTAGTGCCGAAAGTGCTCTAGACTTGTCCAGAAAACATTCACGGAAAGAAAGGAAGTAAAGTTATATGCATAAATACAACTAGAAAGTTTTGTCGTTCCTCTTGTTCTTTGACAGCAGCAATGTGCAAATCGTGGAGCTACAGCCCACCAAACACGGTTCCAACTTTTATGCCAGAACGCCACGTGATCCGGCCAGAGAAAAAGAAATTGACGAACGGATCTTATATAATTAGTTTGTGGGGGCAATGCTGGGGTTGTCACATTGTTGTTTTTTAATGTTTAATTTGTTATGATTTCAAGCTTGAGGTTATCTTTACAAAACTATCTATTCATGCAATTCATCGAATCAATTAAAGCCAATTTCTATTATAATGATATATGTATACATGCATATATCCAAAATTATCGACAGTATGAAAGATTTAATTTTTGAAGGCATTATCTTATTGGTATATATATATATATATGGCATGAAATTTTTATTCTTATGAAAACGTACAATTATAGATGGAGGAGGAAAACACTAAAAAAAATAAGTTAGTAACAAAATAATGATTGACAATACAAAAGTCATCACTAATTATAGATAAAGGTGATAAAATATTTTTTTTTATCACCTTAATAATTTTTATGAACTAAATAGTGATAAGAATAACATTTAAGTCATTGACAGCTCCAGATAAAAATTCAAATACAACTTCGGTAATTAACGAATTCGAAATACGTGTAGTTATTGAAGTTGAGCCAGTGCTCTATCATATCATAGTATTCATTAGTAATCAAATCCATGTCAAAATTTTTAGCAATATCTTTCTCAATATAAGTAACAAAATAATCATCTAAAACATAATCTTTCATCTAATTTCTAAGTCTATTTTTGACAAATATGATCTCGAACAAATAAAATAGAAGTACCCTGATGGACCTAAGCGTAATCCAATTATAAATTTTTTGATTGTAAATATGATTATATAATTTTTCTTTAAACTTTTCAATAATAGGTAAAGAATTAACAAAAATTATTACTAAAATTTTAAATATATGCAAACTAGAAATTATTATAAAAACTAAAAAATATATAAAATTGTTGAGGAAATTATTATTAAAATGTCAAAATTTATAGAAGTATTAGAAAATTTAAAAAATGTATACAAAATGTTTTCTTTTCTGGGGGGGGGG
>JACGDI010000656.1:1268953-1281697 GCA_014898725.1 Jacaranda copaia | reverse complement strand
CCACTTGGATTCCTATAATGACAACTTAGTGGCAATATTTTTTGTTCACAAATTATAGTGTCAATTTTTGTTGCCATTAGATTGTTATCATAGGGGTGTCACCAATAATTAATAGTGATAACTTAAAATATTAATTTTTATCATTAATGAGCCATAGAGTAACAGAACAAAAATTGTTGTGTCACCTAAAAAATATTACTAGTGATAAAATAAAAGTTATTATCACTTAATATATATCATTAGTGATAATTTTTATATTAACCCTTATTAATTATATTGTAACTAATATAACATTTCTTTATCGTGGAAATAGCTTTATGAATTGTCCTAAAGCTATTGTAAGCTATAATTTGGAAAAGACTTGTTATATATCCTCAAAATCAAAGTCTCCCAATTAAGGGGTTTGAAAATACTAAATGGTCATTGTTATAAATAATGTAGTTTGATAATGTCTAAATTCATTGTCAATCAAAGAGATCAAACTTTGCAAATTATTGTCTTGTCAATACATATATGTAGGTTTTGTTCTTATAAAAAGTCATTATCCTATCAATATATATGATTGGAATTTTATTTTTATGAAGGAGGTGAGAGAAGTGAAGCATATTATAAAGTGATTTAAAACTCTTAACCTTTTGGATATAAGATAAAATTTGATACTATCAAAAATTTACTCCTTGCAACTATTTTCTTAAACAAGAAATCCTATTGATTGAATAATAACACTCAAACCTATCTTCCAATAAATTTAAGTGGAAACAAATAAGATGGAGCGAACGCTAATACTCTTGTATCTTAGCTAATACTCTTCAGTTGTTGTTTTAGCTTAAACTTAACTATCTTGCATTCTTAACCTCAAATTATTATGAAGAATTTGAGAAAGAAACTCATATGGAATAGAATGAATTTTCCATATATTCATTTCAAGGAATGGCTACTTAAATACATCATACGTACACATATAATTGAATAAAGAACATTAATGGTTACAAGGTAAAACAATCAAAAGAAGAAATGCCTATAAGCTCTGTACACGCGTAAAGTGGAAGTAAACAATTAACAAATTGTGATAAAAAGAGTATTCTATCTCTTAGGGATATTTGACAAGCCCTGCAATCTGGGCAGTGAATATCAAGCATCCCCAGCTTGAAAATGTTAATTTGCAACGTAATTAAACGAAAAGCCGTGTGCAAATGTCTGTCGGTTGATCACACGATGAGCAGGGCATTAATTTGACCAGACCAGACTATGCTTTCTCTCGGACAATATGACATCAATGTGCTTGGTGCATTGCTGCAATTTGTTAATTTTTGGTAGTAGAATTTCAGTGATCAATTAGTTGAGGCGAGGGTGGAGCTCTCTATCTTTAAAACGAATTAGCCTTGCACTAGTGCTAACGGCAATCGGCTATCGTCTCCAAAGATACAACGATGAATTCAGAAGATAGCAGCACTACAAACCATCTAATTTCTCGAACTTTAAATGTATTGAAACTATTTTTTGGACTCTAGATTATGCAGAAAATGTAATATGTATTTTTTTGACTAAAAATAATGCAATTTGGGACTAAATATATATACAGTCAATGAGTTAGTTGAAAGGTGGTTAAATCTAGCAGTCATTTTCAAACATTGTTGCAATTTTTCCAATGCAGTCGTTTGAAGGTTGTTGTTTAGATTCATCTATTGGTGACTGGAGGTTGCTGATTTTATTTTTTAGATTTTCCAGATTTCCAAAACAATGGAAATTTAATCATCTTGACTAGCCGATGTTTGAAGGGTTTTTGGGCCAAAACCGATTCCTCACCTCCACACTTGAGATGTATATTTAGTCTACCTTTCATTCATCTTTCAATATGGGATGGAGCTTCACTCCTCTCATTCCTTCAGCTCCTTTACTAGTCTTCTTAGTCAACCATCTAATAACTCACTTTGACCATTAATTTCTCATTCATTTGAAATTGGTTTTGGCAATTGAATGCATTATTGTCATCTACCCTCAGCATAGTTTACAATGATCACTAATTTTTTAGAAATTAGTTCTTTGACCTTAAAATTTTGGTCAAAGAAGACTAATTTCCAACAATCCCTCATATGAATGGAAATTAATATGATTGATGATACATATGCTTATGCAAATACAAGTGACTTTAAGCAAACAACTATTGCATCAAGATAAGTAGCTTATCGCTTTAAACTTTCCTTAGTGAAGCACTATCTGGTTTACTTAGCTAATTAGTGAATATGATGTCTTGAATTGTTCAGTCGTTGGTGTAAAATATGACAACAATACTCACACAATAGTTGTCCTAATGCTTTTTAGTTCTTTTTCATTGTGTCCATTTTGGCCATGGACACCTATCTAGGATTCATAAGTCTTTACAATGAAACAACCCATCTTTACACTTACATAGGTGATCTCCCACAAAGATTACCTTGCAAAACTCCACTATTCTAGCTTTGGGAATCATTTAGAGTCAAAACTTAACCTTGTACCCACTCAGTAGGCAATACTTCCATGTTATAGAAATGGGTTGAAGCACTCACATAAACCTTCATAACTTGGTTGTCACATTGAGCCAAGCTCTTAGGGCGGCCTCCAATCATTATGGTTGGGTGTTCACTATGTCAATTCTTAAACTTGGGGGTTTTAGTCCTATTCCTTTTGACAAGCATTTTACTTAATCTTTAGGTAGGCCTTTTGTTAATGGATCTACTAAATTCCCTTTTGATTTCACATAGTCAAGTGAAATTACCCTATTTGAGATCAATTTTCTTATGGTATTATGTCGTTGTCTAATGTGATGAGATTTACCATTATATATGTTGCTTTGAGCCCTTCTGATTGATGATTGACTATCACAGTGAATTATGATGGTAGAAACTAGTTTAAGCTAACAAGGAAAATCCTCTAGGAAATTTCAAAGCTATTCTACTTCTTTTCCTACTTTATCTAAAGCAATAAGACTCCATCATAGAACATGTTATACACGTATATTTAGAGGATTTCTAGGATACATCAGCTCTATCGAGTGTGAATATATATCCACTTATGAACTTGGTGTCTTTTGTATTAGATATCCAATTAGCATTGATGTAGCCTTCTAAAACAGCTAGATATCTAGTGTAGTGTAACCCATAATCTATTGTGTACTTAAGAAATCTAAGTACCCTTGTTAGTGCTTTCCTATGTTCATTGCCAAGATTGCTCGTAAATATACTCAACTTATTTATTGAGCATGTAATGTCAATGTGAGTACAATTTATTAGAAACATCAAACTGCCTATTATTCTCGGGTATTCCACTTGAAATATAGGTTCACTTCCATGGGCGATTTCATAGGAGTGTTGTCATAAACATTAAATTTTTTGAGAATTTTCTCAACATAATAGGATTAAGTGAGAATCAGTCAATTAGACATTCTAATAATCTTAATCCCCAGTATGACATCACTATACCCATATCTTTCATGTCAAAGTCCTTCATAAGCATTTTCTTGGTAGTCATGATAATATCTTGATTGCTACCCATTATCAATATGCCGTCAACATACAAGCAATCCATGACAAATTCATTTTGAGTGCTTTAAGGTACATGCATTTGTCACACTCATTTATTTTAAAACCATTTGACGACATTACTTTGTCAAATTTTTCACACCATTATTTCGGAGTTTATTTAAGCCCATACAATGACTTAACAAGTTTACACACTTTCTTTTCTTAGCTAGGAACAGTAAAATCCTTTAGGTTATTTCATATAGATTTATTCATCTAAATCACCATTTAGGAAAGCAGTTTTGATATCCATTTGATGTATTTCAAGGTTATTCCAAGTTGCTATTGCAACAAGCCCCTGTTGGATATGATTCTTGTCACTGTTGAGTAAGTATCAAAGAAATCAAATCATTCCTTTTGTTTGAACCCTTTTGCTATCAACCTAGCCTTGTATTTTTTCTATAGAGCCATCTGCCTTATATTTCCTCCGAAGAATCCACTAACAACTTAATGGTTTGTGGCATGCTGAGAGATCAACAAGCTCGCAAGTGCGATTTTGCATGTTCGACTCTATTTCACTATTGATAGCTTTTTTTCAAAAAGGAGCTTCTGGGCTGGATGATGCTTTATTTTATCTGTGGTTCACTTTTTAACATATAAGTTAGGAAGTTAAGACCAAATGTTTTTTCCTCTCTAACTCTTTTACTTCATCTTAGTTTGTTATTCACTTGAAAACCACTTATTGATTCCAAAGTTCTTTTACGAGAACTTGATTCTACCTTATCTTTACAAGGAAAGACATTTTCAAAAAATATAATATTTATGGATTGAATGATAATTCATTCATTTATATCAGGAATTGTTGATTTATTCACCAAGAATCAATTGGCTCCATTGTTGTGCACATATCCAATGAAAATGCATTCAATCATCTTAGGTCCTATTTTAGCTATTTTGGCCAAAGGTACTCCCACCTTGGTCAAGCACCCCCACACATTCACATATTTGTAAGAAAGTTTGTGTTGTTTCCATAATTCATATAGGGATTCATCTTTCACTTTGTGAGGTATTTTGTTCAAAATGTGGTTAGCTAAAAGAATATCTTCACCCACATGTTTTGAGGTAACTAAGAATTAATCAACATAGCATTCATCATTTCCTTGAGAGTTCAATTTTTGCATTTAGCAACTCCATTCGATTAAGGTAAGTAAGGAGCAATGGTTTGATGAATAATGCTAGAATTTGAGTATAATTCTTCAAACAGTATTCCATATTCTTTATCTCTATCACTTTAGATTGCTTTTATTTGTATGCCAAGTTGATTTTCAACCTCAATTTTATAGCACTTGAATGCTTCTAGTGCTTTAACTTTGCTTCGTAAAAGAATACATAGCAAAACCATATGCAGTCATCAATAAGTGTAATGAAACACTTTTTCCCATCTCTAGTTTGCACAAACTTCAAATCACATATATCATTTTGAATTAATTCTAGAGGCATTATGCTTCTTTCAATCGAGTGAATAGGGGTTTTAACCATTTTGGCTTCAATACATGTTTCACACTTATGAGTTGGGTTAATTTGAAATGGAAGCAATAATTCCAAATTTATTAATCTGTGCAAAGTGTTGAAATTAACATGTCCTAATCTAACATGCCATAAATCACAACACTCAATCATGTAAGCAGAACCAGAGGCTTTATTTCATTCAGTTGAACATTTTAGGTAGATGCGTTACATTAAATTTGAATAACCTATTCTACATGTAGCCTTTACCAAGAAATAGGCCATTTTTAGAAAGCACAAATTTATCAGACTCAAATACAAGTTTGAAACCATTTTTCACTAGCAAAGACCCTGACACTAAGTTTTCACATATGTTTGGCACTCAAAGAACCTCATTCAGTGTCAGCTCCTACCAGAAGTCATCTTCAGAATAACCATGCCTATTCCAACAATATCAAAAGTTGCTGAATTTTCCATACACAGTTTCTTTTTAGTGACAGGAGTATAGGTTGAAAACATATACTTTTTCAAAACAAATTTATTGAGTGGCACTAGTGTCAATCCACCACTCTCTCAGATTATCAACAATATTGGCTTCAAAAACTATTGTTGAGAGGTTCAGTTCAGACAAGTCTAGTGGTATAGACTTTTCCTTAGTCATGTAGGCTTGATTTAGTTTGTTCTTCTTGGGAAAACAATAATCTTTGGCCGTATGGTTTGACTTTCCATAGTTGTAGCAATTTCCTTGAAACCTCATAGCTTTTTTGCCTTTATTGTTGAGCTAGTTCCTTGATGCTTTCTCCTATTACTTGCTGTTGTGCTTGATTCAACTAAATTGGCTTTGGCCTTCATTTTGATTTTGCCTACTTTGACATCAGACATCTAATTGTCCTCTTCAACCTCAATTAGACAATCAAATTTTTAATAGTCACCTCCTTTCTTTTATGTTTGAGATAGTTTTTAAAGCCCTTCCACAATAACAATAGCTTTTCAATGATTGCAATTACTTGAAATGATTCACTTAAAATTATGTTCTTGGTATGAATTTCGTGCAAAATAATCTGTAAGTCTTGGACTTAGCTTATGACTAATTTGGAATGTACCATCTTATAGCATAGAAATTTTGGCCACCACAAATTTCTTCAAACCAACATCCTCTGCCCAGTATTTCTAATCAAGTGACTCCAACAACTCCTTAGTTTTCTTAATAAGGTTGTAAACATTATACAGTGAGTCATCTAGTCCATTCAGAATATAGTTCCAACACAAAAAGTTACTTTGATTCCAGGCATCCAAAGTTGCCTATTTTTGGACATCAGTATCATCTTCAAGTACGGTAGGTGCATCCTCTTTTAGAAATCTGACAATACTCTAAGTCATTAGGTAAAATAGCACTTTTTGCTACCATTACTTAAAATCAAGTCTAATGAATTTTGCTGGTCTTTCTCTGTGAGCACATACAGGTGTGTGACTGGAGCATTAGTAATAGTTGGAAGAATAGTAACTTGGTTTGCTACCATGATCATAGAAATTGTTACTTTATCTTAAAATTGTTAATTTTTAGTGGTATAATTTCTATTATTAACTAATTAAGGTAAGAATGAAACTCACTATCTTTAAGACAAATTAACTATACATTGGCACTGATAGCAATAAGCTATCGTCTCTCAAGATACAACAACTAATTCAAAAGGAAGCAACACTATAAACTATCTGTTCTCTCAAACTTTAAGTGTACTAAAACTCCCTTTTGGGCTCTGGATTTTACAAAAAATATAGCATGTATTTTTTTGACTGAAAATAATGCAATTTGAGACTAAATAGATATAGAGCCAATGAGTTAGTCGAAAGGTCGTCAAATCTAGCAACCATTTTCCAATGCAGCTAATTTGAAGGCTGCTATCTAGGTTTATCTATTGGTGACTTGAGGTTGTTGATTTCATTTTTCTAGATTTTCCAATTTTTCAAATTGCTGGAAATTTAATTAGGTTGACTAGTAAAAGTTTGAAGGGTTTTTAGGCCAAAACAAATTCAGATTGAATTTGGTCCAAAAGGTTAATATTCGATTGAAGGCCTAATTTAATTTAATCCAAGTCCATGCCCACAACTACACCAAGCTAAGCCCAAGCCCAGCTGAGCCAAGCTAGGTGAGTAGGTAGTGACTACAATGGTGGTGCACGCATGTATATGTAGGTTAGATTAAGCTTTCTACCATGTAGGTCCTTTCCCCTCCAAACTTTAACCATTAATTTGTACCCCCAAGGATCCCATCCTTTACCTCCCTACTTGAGATACATATATTTTAGTCCACCTTTCATTCAACTTTCAATATGGGATGGAGTTTCACTCATCTCATTCCTTTGGCTCCTTTACTAGTCTTTTTAGTCAATCATTAAGTAGCTTTCTTTGATCATTAATTTCTCATTCACTTGAAATTAGTTTTGACCAATTAAACACTTTATCGTTATCTATCTACGGTGTATTTTACGATGATCTCTAATTTCTTAAAAATTATTACATTAAGTACACTTAAAAATTTGGTCAAAGAAAACCAATATCCATTCCAATTTACCATGTAGATTCATTATCACAAAAGAAGAGAGTTGGGATAGAAGTGTTAATTTGAAAATCATTTAGCAAGTATGTTAGCTATTGAGTTTCACATGTAGTTGAGGCGAGGACATGGTGTTTAGGTTTTGAGAATGACTGTGACATGTTGATTGCTTTTTAACTTTTCAACTGACTAAAGAGGACTTAAGGAAGATGCAAAACCTAATAATTAACCATCTAGTATCCATGCATCCTACCCAATTAGAATCTCTAAATTTTGTAAGTTGGAGACATGAAGTTACTAGCAAAAATAAACCTTTGGTAGGAGTAGCTTTAATGTATCATGGGATGCGATGATTAACTTCTAGATGAATTAAGGTGGAATGGTCCATGAGCAGAATAATGAAAGAAATGTTTGATTATGTAGAAGTAGCATATAAAAGTCAACCATTGAGCCAATGATAAGCTAGTACATTAGAGAGGGAAGCACCTTGATCTTTGTTTAATTTTAGTGAAGTGTCCATAGGAGTTTTAATAGGGTTGGAATTTAGAAAACTAGTGTCAATAATATGCAATGCATACTTTCTTTGGCAAAGTATAATACCTTTAGAGGAATGAACAACTTCCAACCCTAGGACCAAAATCTCTTATTGAGATATTGTCAAGAAAAGATTTAACTGAATTGATTTCTTTCAAATTTGTACTGACAAAAAATATGTTGTCAATGTATATGAGAAGAACATTTACTAAATTTCTAGAAATCTTTACAAAAAGTGAATGATCAGTTATGACTATTTATAATGAAGAGAGAGAAGTGAAATAGTCAATTTAGAACCATATAATGACTTCCCAACTCCAAACCATAAAAGATTTGTGTAACTTGTAAGCTAAATTCAACAAAGAAGAAAAACTAGGTAATAAAGATATATAAATATCTTCAAAGATCAACATAAAGAAATGAGTTATCAATTTATGAAACTAGCTCTTGGCAACAATAATAGCTAAGAGCATGCAAACAATAGAAATCTTGCAAATAGGAGAAAAGGTGTTGAAGAGCTTCTTGATAAGTTTTAGATTCATGGTTAGTGGAAGTAGTAAGAACACACTTTAGATATGCAACCAATTAATTAGATTAAGATAAAACTTGATTAAGAGGTGTGGAATACATGATTATCGAGGATCTTGAAAAACATCAAAAGCAATGTGGTAATGATAAGCATCAAAATAAGAGAATCATTCACTTAATCTTGTTAACTTGCATTTGGGAGGGTAAGTAGAAGAAGTGATTTTAGGAAGAGGGGTGGAGTGTATATTTGGTGTGTTAATGTTGAAAGTAGGATTTGAATGGTATCTAGGAAGGGGGATGGATGGAGTTTGTAAGATATTCTTAAAGGGTAAAATAAGTTCATGGAAAGTAACATGATGGGAGATAAAAAGTTTCATGAGTGAAAGTCTAATCCATCCATTAACTGCATGCCATCGCATTATTGTTGCGGGGTTCCACTGCAACTTCTTTAATGCATTGCTCAATTTGAGGCATAAAATGAAGGCAACACAAATTCAACCCCATTATTGTTACGAGCTATTCTAATTTTTCTAAAATTAAGTTTTAGAAAGAAAAAAGAAATAATGAATAAATCTCCAATATTGAATTTTTGTTTAATTAAGTAGATCCATGTAAAATGGTTAAATTCATCAATAATTGTCAAAAAGTATGTATGTCCATGTATTGAAAGGGTGGATAAATGACCTCATATATCAACATGTATGATGTTAAAACATTGGGCAGATAAGCAAGTGCTAATATTGAAGGATATTTTCTTTAGTTTAGGATAATGGAATATGTTACAAGTAGAAGTATTTAGAGTAGATAGGCATGGAATATGTGGTGCAAGAGTTTCATTCTATAGGCTGAAATTTGCCTAGGATGAAAGTACCATAAATTAAATGGACAATTAGAGGTTTAGAGAGTGACAATAGCTAAAGCAGTGGGAAGATGACCACAAGACATTATATAGATAGCACTTGGAGCCTTAGCTGTGCCAATCATCCTCCATGAGTGCAATAAGTAATAATATTGCTAAAGACCAAGCAACAATTAGAGAGGAAGTCAATCGAGGAAAGGAAAAAAGATTGACATAAATATTAGAACAAAAGAATATTATGTAGAGTTAGTGTTGGGAAATATGTGATGGAACTAGAATGTGATGCTAAAATATGGTGTCATTTGATAAGGTGAGGATGAGAGGTGTAGTGCATAGAATAGAACTAAAAAGAAAGATATAAGAAGAAATATGATTAGTTACACCTATATCAATTATCTATGAAAAATAAGAAGCAATAGGGCAAGCATTACCTATAGAGATAGAGGGTTGGAAAAGAGGAGCAGAAGTTTTAGCAAGCACATGCTTGATAAAGGGAGAAATGTTACCAATAATGTTGTGTTGAAACAATGAAAAGACTTACACATACTGCTCCTTAGTAAAAGAGATACTTGAAGACTTAATATCTTTAGTGGAATTAGTGGTGGTAGCAACAACATGATAAGTTATGCAAGTGAAACTTTTGAAGAAACTAAGGGGTAACCATGCTTCTTGTAACACATCTTAATGGTGTGGTGAGGTTTATCACTTCAGTAGATTGTTTGGAGAGAGATTTTTGGAAACATTGAGAGGGGTACTAAGCACGATGCTGTATATTTTGATTGATGAACATATGATGGCCACTAGAATCCAGCCAACATTGTTGCTAAACCATAAGAGAGAAGATATTATTAATATGAGGTAGGGCCTCCATGAGGAGTATTTGCAATCACACCACAGAAACTTAGTTGCCAAGGCCACGCAAAAATCCTAACATATAATCAATTATGATATCTTTGTGTAGTATCAAGTGCACCACAATGGTAAATATTAGGGTATGAATGATAGAGGATGGAACCAAAATAAAGCAACTCATCCCAAGAATTTTAAAAGCCTTAAAGTAGTTTGTTATCATGCAGTCACCCTGCTTAAAGTCGTAGATCTCTGTTTGTAGTTTAGAGGTGTAGAAAACATCACCTAAGAGAAATGATCATATAGATCATTCTATATGTTTGAGGCTATATCTATCCAAAGGATACATGCGTGATTGAAAGAGAAATATAGTGGATAAGCTAAGATAATAGCATTGATAGCAGTACTTCTATGCAAAGAGAACCATCCACAAAGTACAATTTATTCTTTGATAATCGAGACATCTTCATAGCTATATACTAAGAGTTATAGTTATTTATGGATAAAACAAGGAAAAATAGTACAAGGGAGGGGTTTTCACTAGGATGAAGATAGCAGAGGCTTGCTGGGTTGAGGGTGGGATCTGTTAGGGATAGCCATGGCAATGTGGGAAAAAAAATTAACGCAATAGCGTAAAAGTTTCAAAGAGGATTTTTTACTCTGATACCATATGAAGATTTTGAGGAAGAAACTCACATAGAAGAGAATGAATTTTATGCATTTTCATTTCAAAGAATAGCTACTTAAACACAACATATGCAAATATATAAATAGGTCAAAAACAAAAATGATTACAAGATGAAACAACCAAAAGAAGAAAAACAAGCTCTATACATGTGTAAAGTGGAAAACAACAATTAAAAATTTATGATGACAAGAATATTCTATCCATTAGGAATATTTAATAGTTATATACATATTTAATGCAAAGAAAAATTACAAAAACTATCCCTAAGAATTGCCTAAATTATAAAAAAAAAAAAAAGAAAACCTTATTGTTTGTAGAATTATCAAGACCCCCCTAGCATTTAATGTCGTCCAACAATATAGTTTGGTCATTACCCGCTGTTGGGGATTCAATGATGCACTGTTGCAAAAGAATAAGAAAATATCCTTTGGGGGCTATACTATAAAATTTTGAATTTGTTAAGGATTTATTTGTAAGAATTTTATTTTATAAGAATTAAAATGTAATAATTTGGCCTTTATACTCATTAGCTTATTTTTGCCTATATATAAATAGATATATTGTAAGATATCTAGAATTTATAAATAATACTATATATACACTTAATAATACATATATATAAATACAATCTATTTGTATATATATACATCTAATCCCACCCCACCACACTGCCCATCGTAGCTTTGGCCAAATTTGGCTCACAGATCTAGCTCGAGATTTGCTCTTGCCACTTGGCCATAATTGGCGAAAGGTTGAGGGTGGGTGGGGCTTTTTCTATTCTTCTAATTCTTATCTTGATTGATAAATAAATTTAATTAATATATAAATTTAATATTTTTTACTCAGTTAGTTCTTAATTATAAAATAATTAAATTAATTTAAATGTATTTATAATTTTAACATTAATGAATATAAAATTTAAAATTATATCGTTACATGAAGGATTTTTATTTTTTATATTTTTTTATTTTATTTTTAATTAATTAATAAATTTAAGCAAATTTAATCAATTATTTTACATATATTTATTATTTTAGTTATTGAGTATGTAATTTAAAATTATTAAAATTATATTATGTAATTAATTGATATAGATTTTCATTCATTATTTTACTTATTTAGTTTATTAATTAAACGATAATTTTAATTAAATCATTAAAGTTATATTGTACAAGATAATATAGTAGATCTTTATTTTCTTAATGTCTACTTATTTTATTTATTTATTACTAAAAACTTAATTAAACTATTTTAGATATACTTACTATTTTATCATTATTAAATATGTTAACAAAAAACAGATCAAATTATGTTGTCTAAGGTTATAAATTTAGATTTTTTAAAAACATTATGTTGATAAAAAAATTCAAATAAACCCTCACAGTTTCAAAAAATATTACAAATAGGCACAACAGTAATATATTTTGCAATTTTAATGGCAAGGCATTTTTTTTCCATTTTGTATTTTCTATCTACATTACATATAGATTTCAAAAATTAGAGGATATTTGGTAATTTTTTAAATAACGAAGATTTTTTAGTAATTTAGAAAAACCTCAAGGATAGTTTTTGTAATATATCCTTAAAACAGTCTTCTACTTATTGACTTGCAGCTTTGTTGTTTGTTGAGAACACGCACATTCCAACAGAAAAAATTGGAAAATACTTATTTATATCTAGTATTTCACTTAAATGCTCACTACAAAATAATAATAATAATAATAATAAT
>JACGDI010000656.1:1249922-1268853 GCA_014898725.1 Jacaranda copaia | reverse complement strand
GTATCAACTCAATCCACCGGACTTCCGGACCATTCAGCTCACTGTAGCATCAATAGGGGTTTTAAATCCTTACAAAATAAAATAATGGTTGACTGGGCAAAAATTCCCAAACCCAATTTTCACTTAGTGTTCAGTCACCACCCAAGATATTCTTAGTTTAGACTCCCCAATCTTAACTTTCATTTAAAAATCATTCCCCACTCTTTGTAAAATTACCAAAATATCCTCCACTTCGACCAAAAATTGCAAACAAACCAGGCAACTATTTATTTGCCATTACTAAATGAAATCATTCCCACACTTATATAATTTCTCTCCCCATTTTTTTTAAGTCAGTGAAATCACTTGTTATTGTGATTGAAGCAATTTCTCTCCAATTTCTGTCTTGCTCTAAAGCAATCGCTCACCATGGATTGCAAGGTGAAGCATTTCGTTTGGTGTTTGAGTTTGAAAGGTATGTTTTCATCTTTTTCTCTTCTTCCATTGGTTTGGTTTCATTTCACACACTCCCATCATATTATAGAAGGTTTTTATCTGATAAAATGTTGGGTTTGTAAGTATATTTGTTATATATTCATGAAATACACATGAACCCTATGTTTATATATGCATTTGAAATGAAAACGTACTTGAGTTCATATTTTTTGTACTTAAAGGTAGTATTTGTGTACTAAAATCAATAGTATTTAGAAACCTTAACATGTTGTCATTGAAACCTAATTTAATACAATTTGTACTTAAATTATCTATTTTAATTGTTATGAAAGTTGTTTTGAGTTAAACAATATCTTGATTTTGTAATGATTATGTTGGTTCACAATGTGATTATTATGGGGTATGTTGGCAACTAAATTTTAGGGCTAATACTCAAAATATGGTCTCAAATTTGAAAAATTTACAACATGTTTTTGGGCATTGCTATTGTTCATGAAGAAAAACACAGCATCAATTTATTAAGTACAGTCTCTATGTATACCTAGTACAAAAGTACTCTATTTTAGTAATTTTGTTTACATTTTTAGTATGAAAACCTTACATGTAAGTATATATGGAGATGTTTAAAGTATTTATTTACATGATTTTTGTATTTGCAGCAATGGAATCAGAAGCATGTAGTCATTGCTCCTTGGGATATTTTTGTACTGCAATTAAGGAGTTGGAACTTAAAATTGGGCTCCAACACAGGGATGGTCTTAACAAACCCCATTCTATATATTTGACAATACACCACAGTTGAACTATAATAGTTTCAGTAGAGCGTAAGCAATCATTAGACATTTCAATGTACGAACAACTTCATTTGTCTTTAGTGAAGACGTCGAAATTCCTTTTTGCCAGAGTTTGGTTTAATGCTAGGGTTGTCTCATGTGGGGCAACTTGTCAATGTTGATCTTAAACTAAAGTCAGATATTGTTAATCACTTGTTTTTGAAAAGGTTTTCAAATGTTAACCATGTACAAATATTTAAAAGGTTACAAGAATTTGTAGATAGCTATAATGATGAAGATATTGAAGATTTTGTTAGATTGTATATACTTTTTATTTTTAATTGTATTTTATTTTCAATGAGCAACTACTGCATGCATGGTTCGTCATCCCTTACATTAATGATCTATCTTTTATTAGATTATGTGCATGGGGGAGGCTATATATAATTTTTTTAGTTTAAGAATTGAGAAATCATATTCGCATGGGAGGTGAAACAAAGGAAATGTAAAGGAGGAAATATTTTGATGTTTGTATAGTTGGTCTATTGATGAGTGTCTTTGAAGCTTTAAATTATAAAATTTTTGTCATTTACTATAAATAACTATATTTTTTCTTACTTTATGAATGACAGGGACGGTTGCATGGGCTAGTCCCTTTTTTTGGGAAAACTAAAATGCTTGCTTGCATGCCCATGATTATTTTGGTAGGCTAACAGCAAGATCCCAAAGAATATAGTTGATGCTAAGAAAGCTTTGAAGAAAATTAAAAGGGAAAAGGTAAAAGTTTGTTGTTTATGTTTAGAATGATTCCCTATGAGTTTGACATTTGAAAGAAATGTGTAAATTCCTATTGTAACAGATCATGCCTATCTATTCCTTTCTTGAAGAGGAGAAACTTGTTACTGTAATGCAAGTAATTATTTAGATGCCCATAATCACTAGTTAAATTTTACTTTGGAATTACATTAATAATTTTGTGCTTTTCATACAGGTTCCTAATGTGTCAAGCTATTCTATTTTCAGTTTAGAAGCTCAATTGAGGTAGGAAAATAAAGAAATCAAATTGTTAAAGCACATAATTGAAATTTTGAAAAGAAAAGTAAGTGATGAGGAGAGGATGGCCAAAGAAAAGAAGGAGAATGAAAATGAGAAAGTGAAGAGAAAGTGATGATGATGATGTTGCTGTTGGTGCTCAAGACAGTTATGAAAAACCACACTTGGAGTCTATTGTTGATGTGTTTGAGACTCTAGGTAGTGGTGATGATGGTCATAACGGTTATGATGGTGACGGTGATGGTGATGGTGTTGGTGATGCTAATGTTGATGTTGAGAAGGGACAAAGAAGAGGAAAATGATATTCCACATGAAGAAAAAAGAAAGAAGAAACATGATCATACCACTTCTATTTGTCTGTGGTGTGAGATAAAAAATGATCAGAAGAAAAAGAGAAAAGATAAAGACTTTGTCATACTATCCTATTCCACACCACTAAGGACAACCAAAGTTGGCACCTATAGAGGCCATGGTAGAGGTAAGAAGGCCTTATCGAAAAAGGTTGCAAAGGTAAGCCAAGGTACAAATAATGACACTAATGATGCTAAAGAAGTGACTTAACATACTAAAAAGAAGAAAACCGATGCTAAAAAAGTGAGTTTAAATACTATGGTGTCAGATGTTTAGTACTTGATTTGTATGTAAAAGTACCAAAAGTGTGAATGAAAAGTATTGTAAATTAGATTTTTAATACTAAAATTATTGACAAAGAATATTGCCTTTTGTTTTTATTTTAATGCAAATTATATATATCCCGTAGGGTGCTATTGTTATGTACGGAGATGTTGCTGTTGAAATTCACCTAAGTAAATTTCATTAGAGAAAAGATTATAGAGGGTGTAATAACATTCCTAACAAACAACAAACATTATTGACTTTTTTTAGCTCAACCTAATTTGGAGTAATAATTCTCTTATACTTGTGTGAATAAATATTAAGAATTTTAAGGTTATCTTAACTAATAATGTTGACTTGCCTTGTAGTGTCATTGTTTCAGACTGACTAGACCACTTTATAAGAGGAGATGTTTTGTGTGATTTGTTATTTGGAAAGGAGTTGAGAGGTGATCTGATTGATTGTTACTTAAAGATACTTTGCAGAAGCTCTTCTAATGCATCTTGTGGACATGGTTTAAGTAAATAATTTTTAAAATATTCAGCGCTATATATGGTAAAATAACTACTAATCTGGCCCAATTTGTAGACTTAATCTTGAACAAATTAGAGACGCTGAATAAGAAACATACAACTAAGCCATAATAATATCCAATGTTTCCTGAGAAAATGAATGTTAGTTTACGAAAAATACTTGTAGCTGAATATGGATGTCTTAACTAGGTGTTAGTTTGTTATCTTTTTGATTGCATATAAGTTCTATTGATTCTTATTGATTTTTAATGCAGCCACAAAGAAGTTTATACAGATGAACTCTGCTTAGTCCCCCAGGTTAAAAGCGATAGCAAAAGTTTTTGTAAGCTCATTGTCAAAAGCAATGACAACAATTTATGTACGTTCCTTATCTTTTAAAATTATTTATGTAAACAAGTACATAATATATAATAAATAATGTTATTATTATGCTTTGTAGGGTATGTTTATAGCATAAAGCCTCAAGTATTCATTGGGGGTATGATGCTAGAAATGGGGATCTCCAATATGGCTACTGCCACCAACAAGTTGGTGATGTGGATGGTAAAGTTTATTGTTGTCTTTGGGAGTATGCAAATGTATGTTCCATTATTGCATACTAGGCACATATAGTTGCTACGACTCTAGGACATAAGTATGCCTTGCTGCATTCTCATACAAAGTTTTAGTACTAGTCTACCTAAGTACAATATTTCTCTTTGTATTGTCAGTACACAAGTGGATTTCATACCAAAAAAATA
This sequence comes from Jacaranda copaia, assembly GCA_014898725.1. Classification (NCBI taxonomy): domain Eukaryota; kingdom Viridiplantae; phylum Streptophyta; class Magnoliopsida; order Lamiales; family Bignoniaceae; genus Jacaranda; species Jacaranda copaia. The sequence goes on along the minus strand of JACGDI010000656.1, from coordinate 1,264,704 downwards.
CAAAATATGTTAGTACAGAATCCCTTACAACAAGTACACAACATATACAAAATTAGTACATAAATACGGTCACCAAGTACACAAGTGCCGGAACTGGGTACTTTTTTCCAAATCTTCAATATCATTCTCAACACATGAGGGAAGATTCTCCATTTCGCCTAATTTGCACATTTTACATTCATCAGCCCCTCAAGCATGTTCAAAATATTTTATTGGGTTGTTCCACGCATTGAATTTAGGTTCGAATCGTTCTTTGAAAAAGTAAGTATAGAATCCCTTACCACAAATACACAATGTAATACACAGTGAGTACATAAACTTAGTTTACAAGTGCATAAATGCCTAAACTGGGTACTTTTTTCTAGATTTTTAGTATCATTCTCCACGTAAGGGAGACCATTCTCCATTATGCTAATCTACCCATTTCACAATCATCAAACCCTAAAGTATGATCATAAGGACTCATTTGGTGATGATATGTTTGGTGGCTTTGGAGGAAGGTGTCGAAGTAATACATTTACCTCATGCGTGTGTGCTTTATACTAGTACAAATGATTCTCAACCATTCCAACACACACTATGATGACCATTTGTTCAACAAATCATACATATGATGTTAAAGGTTTATAAATGTGTTGTTCAATGCATCGAATTCAGGTTAAAATTAGCTTTTGAATGTACATAACCCCTAACTACAAGTACACAACATAGTAAATGTGAGTATAACAACCCCATTTTGAAGTACATAAGTTTCAAATTTTGGTACTTTTTTAGGACTTTTAGTATCATTCTAAGTGTATGAGGAATCATTTGGTATGAGGGATTGTTCAGCCTAATCTAATCATTTCACGATCATCAGACCATGAGTATGATCATAAGGACTCATTTGGTGATGATAGGTTTGATGGTGTAGGAATAGGCATCGAAATTATGCATTTGCCTCATGCTTCAGTCTTTATACTAGGAAAAATGAAACCACAAGCAGTAGGATGTGGGTAATTGTGTTCCTAACCATTCAAACACATACTATCATGACCATAATCGTAAAATCATGCATTTGAGTTTATGGGATAACCAATATGTTGTTCCACGTGTCGTTTGAGGTTAAAATCATTCTTTAGAAAGGCAAGTACGAAATTTCTTACCAAAAGTACACAATGTGTACAAATGGAGTACATAAACCCAGTTTCCAAGTACATAAATAACTAAAATAGGTTTTTTCTTTGTATCATTCTCTGTGTAAGGGGGATCGTTCCCCATTCAGCTTAATCAAACCTTTGTATATTCAAAAAAAAGAGCATAAAGTATTAATGATAGGTTCAACAGTATGGGCGACGTTCAATTTTGATTTATTTCCTTTATGCATTAGTGCTTTATGCTAGGAAGAATGACACCATAAGTGGTGGGATATGGGTTTTTGCAATACCAACCGTTCCAACATATACTATTATAACCACATATTCAATAAATCATGCATTTGAAGTTATGGGGTAACTATTGGGTTGTTCCACATGTTGATTGAGGTTAAAATTGGCCCTTGGAAAAGCAAGTACATAATCCATTACCACAAGTATACAATATATACAAATTGAGTATAGAAGCCTTGTCACCAAGTAAAGACGTGTTGGAAATGGGTACTTTTTTTAAATTTTTTGGTATCATTCTCAACGCATAAGGTAATATTCTCCATTTTGCCTTATCTGCCCATTTCATAATCATTAGGAAATGAAGTATGATCATAAGGACTCATTTGGTGTTGATAGGTTCAGTAGTGTAGGAAGGGGTGTCGGAGTGATGCATTGGCCTCATGCGTAAAGGCCTTATACTAGAAAGAATGACACCACAAGTGGTAGGATATGGGTCTTTGTGTTTCTAATCATTCTAACATATATTATCATGACCATATATTCAACAAATCATGCATTTGAAGTTATGGGGTAATTATTAGGTTGCTCCACCCATTGATTGAGGTTAAATTTAGCCTTTAAAAAAGCAAGTACATAATCTCTTGCCACAAGTACACAACATGTACAGACTAAGTACATAAACCTTATTCCTCGTGTACATAACTATAAAAAATAAGTACCATTTTTTGATTTTTAGCATTTACCTCAATACATGAAGGAACATTCTCTATTTGGCCTTTTGAAGTTATAGGGCCACCATCATGTTGTTCCACATATGAAATTATGGTTGAAATTGGGTTTTTGAAAAGCAAGTGCATAACCCATTACAATAAGTACACAAATTGCCAAAGTGAGTACATAAACCTAGTTTCTAGATACCTAAGTGCTTGAATTAGGTACTTTTTTTTCAAATTTCCAGCATCATTATGTGCACATAGGGGACATTTCTCTATTCGACCTAATATGGCCTTTACTTGTTCATAAGAGGCACAAAATATTGTACTTAAGACTCATTTAATGATTATAGGATCGGTAGTGTAGGAGGGGGTATCATTGTGATACATTTACCTCATGCGTAAATGCTTTTTACTAGTACAAATGATTCCCGCCTATTCCAACACGTGCTATGGCAACCATTTTTTTTTTTTGGATTTTTAGTATTTTAGTGTCATTTTGGGCATATGAGGGATTGCTCTCTATTCGACCTAATATGGGCATTGCACAATCATAAGACCATGAAGTATTGTACCCAAAATTCGTTTAGTGATGATATGTTTGGTAGTTTAGGAGAGGGTGCCATTGTGATTCATATAGCTCATGCATAAATACTTTATACTAGTAGGAATGACACTACAAGTACTAGGATGTGGGTCCTTGTGTTCTTCTACCATTCTAATATGTAATATCACTCATGGGTTGCTCTATAAGTTGAAATGAAGTTAAATTCATTCTTTGGAAAAGCAAATACAAAACCCCTTATCATAAGTCAATAACTACTGCCGTTTTAGTACATAAATGCAGTTCTGAGGTGCTCACATGCTTAAATTGGGTACTTTTCTACGGATATCCAGTATTATTGTTAAGTAAAAATAGCATTTTTTATCTACATTTAAGATATCCGACAAATTAGTGTAGTATCTAAAAATTATGATATTTATTATATTACATGCAATACCAAACATCCCAACACATGATTTTGCTCATGCATTGCTCCACAATTTGAAGTGAGGTTAAACTCATTTTCTACAAAAGCAAGTACTAAATCCCTAATTATATGTAACCATTGCAGTTTTAGTACATAAATGCAGTTATGAAGTACACAAATACCTAAACTAGGTATTTCCTTTAGGATATTCAGTGTCATTGTTAACAAAAAAAAATATGATATATTACACTACATGCAATAGCAAACATTCCAACAAAAATTCAACTAACATTATTACATAATAGTCCAAATAGTCTAGATCTAATATGTCCTTCAAAAAGCAAAAATTAGCAGCTGTTATTAGCCTCTGAGCATTGTGCAATCTTTCTTACATTGGTTGTATCCCCTTGATGCATTATCTTCTTGCAGATTAATAATAAATAAAAAAGGATATTAGTTACATAGTAATGACAAGAAGGTATAACGAGCATACACATGTAACATAGTAGTAAGTAGATATGTTAGCAAAGTTAAGCTAATCTAGCTAGTTGTAGCTTTTTTGCATGTACGATGGTTAGGCCTAGTTCTACCATTGCACCTACACTTGATTGCTCAAACATCAATTTGAGATGGAAATTTTTGTGCCCTCTATGGCCTGGTTGAGGTCTCACATTAGGTGCATAAATGGTTAGTTTTTCTTCTGCTTCGAATGTGTTCAGGTCAAAAGTAGGTATAGGGTTAAGCACAAATGTGTAAGCTTGTTGATATATCCTAACTTGATAGTATTGATCAGTAAAGTCATATACTAAGAGTGACTTATACTCAATACATGCACATGCATGCTTACAAGGCATTCTATTAACTTGCCATGCTCAACATGGATAACTCCAGCATTGCAAGTCTACAACATAAGATTCGTCATGATTACTGACCTCAAAGTTACAACCACTAGATTTTTTGACTTTTAGTATACGAGATGCCATACTACTAGTTTCTTCTCCTACTTTAGGCCTGATGCTTTAGCAAGTTTAGTACCTTATTCTCATCGATCATGCATCATAACCATGATTTTTTTGCGTATATGATCCACCATAGTTGCAATGGGCATAAATTATGCCGGTTTAACCCAATTATTCCAACATTCCACCTGGTTGTTATTTATTACTCTCTATCTATCACTAGTAAATAAAGAATCTACCCAACATTGGGGCTCTAACTACATGATTAAGTCCCTAGCAAGAGGTATGAACTCCTCTATGCTGTTTATATGTCGAGTATATTTCTACCTTGTCGGAGCATATGCTGCTTTCATGAAAATATATGCCCAGTGTTTCTTGTTGTGGAAGGGGTACTTTTCTATTACTTGAAATTTAAATTATATGATCATTAGATTTCTTGAACTAGTACTTGGACATTAATTTAGATCAGAACATAGTTTTCAATAAAATACAAATATCTTACTTGCTTTTTGAAGTTGTCCACCAAGTATCTCAAATAATATACGTGATGGCTACCAAAAACTACCATGGGGATGGATTTAAGAAATCCAATATATAGGTCAAAGAAAAAGCTTAACCTTCTGAACCCAGTGCTATGGTGTGAATATTAAATGCTCCTCAACTTCAAGCAAAACCACTCCTAATTAGTATCATTTTTAGTATCAACAACTACATATACTAATGTGAATAGATCATCATTGGGATCCTTGGTAACAGCATTAAGTAAGCATCCTTTATATCTTATTCTTAATATGATTGTCATCCAAGAAAATCAGTGGTCAGCATCCACTAATAAAGCCAACTAAACAAGTTGTGACAAATAATTGCTAAAATGTCAAGCTCACTAAGTCAACCTCATAATCCATAATACTTCTACAATTTGCTTTCTTCACGGCCCTACAATACCATATCAACTTATCAAAGGATCCTTCTTTGCCCCATGAATATCATGGATAGCTATTTCCTTATCCAACTATGCTATATAGTATGGAATTTCTATGCCAAATTCTCTATGAACATCTTCCATGACATTGATAGGTTGGTAACAGGGCTCTCCTCTCCATTTTTCTTTTGCTACATTAGTAACCCAAGCAAAATCAGCCCTAGGATGTCCCCTCGTCCGAAGACTACCCTCATGACATATATGTTCTAGGTTGCATGTTTGAATATCAAAGAATTTGTCAACTTCATGTCTTGAGGCATATATTCTCCATTGCCAATTATCAATGCTATAATCTTTCTGGAATCATTTTTCTTATATATAAAGGACCTTCTAGTAACAACAACACAATTTTTGAGTTTAATTCTAAACTCTTCAACGTCCTGTAACATTTGGTAACTCTCTATGGATGCAATGATTCCTAGCATCAATTGAATTTCTTTATAATGCTAAATCATATTGTGATTCACTTGTAGAAGGAATGTCCTCCTCCATTTCATTCCTAAATGGGTGTTCATTGTAAAGAAATAACATAGTCAAATTATATTATAATTACCAATAAAGTACTACAAGATCAATTCATACTCAACTATGCAATTTCAGTATTCAACAACAAAATAACTAGGTATTTAAGCAAATAATATCAGTATTTCACATAGAAGAAGTAAGTACTAAAATTAACAATTTAAGTACTTAAATAGAGGGGATAAGTACTAAAATAACTAATTCCAATATTTAATGTAGAAGACCTAACCATTGAAATGAACAAATTTAGTATTTAATATAGAATGCCTAAGTACTAAAATACAAATATTCAGTATTCAACGTAGAAGAGCACTAATACTAAAATGAACAAATTCAGTATTTAACATACAAGACCTGAGGACTAAAACACATAAGAACAAGTATTCTATAAGACAATTGCATATAACTAATAATGTGAACAAGTACAAAATTGGGACAATGCAAGTATGCTAAACAATAAAGGCAGCACAAAATTGCAGATATGAAGTATTTACTTGCTTGTACAGCTACTTTGCCTTCCTCGTCCACTAGGTTCACTCTTTCGGACAACCATCATGTCAACTAAGGTAATCTTTAAACACAAATGTAGGTAAATCATGTTGGACACATCTTCTTCAACATTCAAATTCATGTATACTTTTTGATGGGGAGCAAGGGATCGTATTGTGTGGAATTGAGGAAAAACTTTGCACCATTTTTTCTCTAGTTAGAAATATAGTTCCACTAGAGTAATGCTTTAAAAAATGGGCATGAGATGGAGTTTCCCATTATATATACATCTTTCTAATAGTTGAATTTGAGGTTCTTCCCCACTACCTAATGTTTTTAGGTAAACGAAAAGAAAATTACAAAAACTATTGCTCATCAAATATTACAATGATGCTTTATCGTGCAACAATGGAGATAAAATAGGCTTGCTTCTTACTATAGCCAACAGCAGAAAAAGGAAAAAAAAAAAAAGAACAGAGAAGCATTGTGTTCCACCATGCAAGAAAAACAAAAAATAGAAGAAAAAGAGCGAGGAAGATGAGCTGAGACATGAGGGTTTAGGAAGGAATAGAGGGGCCAAAAAAAAAAAAAAGGCAATAAGTGAGACCATTTCCGTCATTTTAAGTGGTTGAAGAGTGAAGGCTATAACCAAACTTCACATAGAGAGTTGAAAATAAAAATTGCTTAAGTGAAAACTGAACACCAAATCAAAAGTTGATTTGAGGATTATAAATAAGTTTCCCATAAAATAATTATCAAAAGTTCATGTAAGTCCTGTTAAATATATAACTTATGCTTATTTTTCGCAGTGGCTAAAAATTATGCTACTAGCTAGCTTACACTGATTTTTGATGCGAAAACAAGGTGCAGTTAAGAATTTTTCACTAAAAAAAATTGTACCACTTACAGACACCTATATATATATATATGCATGCATATATATATATCCTTGTCAAGCAGACATCTCATTTAAAGAACAGAAACCAATGAGAAAAACATGTCAAGAGTTCTCGTATAACCCATCACAAAGAATCAAATCAATTAACAGCAATTAATTAAAAGAAAACAGTCTGATTAATTACAGTGGCAACGGATATTTATCAGATAGCGAAGCAGCAAGAGTGACAACATAGTACATTACCTATATAGCTTGTTGATTTAACCAAAACTAAAAAATTATTAATTCTTGAGACATGTACCCACTTGTGCAATGTCACGTGCTGCACTATGAAATTACTGTTTTTACTGTACTTAACTAGTTCATATTTTTGCTTATTTTACGCATCATTATTTGTCTTAAACTCTGCCTGTCTTCGCAGTTTGTTGTTGGATTGCGACTTTTGTTTTGTCTGGTCCATTAGAGTCCAAATTTTTTTGGTCCCCTAACACAGCTTTTCAACAACTCTTTCTTGGAAGCATAATAACAGCCAACATATGAATGATTGAAATTGGTTAATTTTTTAACAAAAAAATTAATCTTAAATAACCATTACAAAAAACAATTGTTTGCAAAACTCTGATGGGACTTTACTATTGAAGTGTTTTAATAAATTGAGTGTAATACATTCAGTTGAATATATTAGAATACTATTGGGAAGTCAGTTGTACTTCCATCCAACACCATTTGCTTGGATGGAATTGAGTGATGAAAACCGTCATCCTCTTGCCATTCAATGACCTGCATCGGACCAAGTGCATCCCTAATGAGCCCATATTTAGTAGGTAATTGTATTTTTATAATTGTTTCTTTTTATTTTGCCTTCCTTTTGTGGGTTGGGAAGGGAATGGAGGTGGGGGTGGGGGAGTGGAGGGTGGTTTGGGCTTGTAGGAATAAGATTCTTTCATCTAAGTACCTTCGCATTGTCGCATGTCAACTACCTAATAAGTTTTCTTGTCCTAAGATGATTTTATAATAGATTGAATGCAATACATTTATTTATTTTTATTTATACACACACATTAAAAGTTTGTTAGAATTTGAATTCCTGACTTCCCACATTATGTAGAAAACTTATACCATTGGGCCATATGCCGCTCGGCATGCAATACACTCATTTCATTCTTAGCTGTTGAATTACATGAATGTGGATGGTGAAATTGTTGGATCAAATGTATTGCACCTGATTTACTATAGAATCACTCCCTTGCCATATGCCTTGGGCCTGTATCCTTGGATACCATGAATTGGTAGGATCTTAGATATTCAAATTCTTGTTCCAATTTCTTGGTTAAAAGTAATGCTACTGTATATTATCAAATTAAAGATGCAAGTTCTAAATTTTTAAACAGACAAAATTACTATAGCCAGACATGGTGGATCCACCATTAATAAAAACATTTTTGTTCTTCAAGAGGCCATGGAAACAACTCGAACAAAACTAATCAGTTAATTAGTTACAAGATTAGCCGCTAGAACATACCCTTTCCCCAGGAAACAAATACCAAAGCAGACAATAAAGGCTACACTTTCGGCTGCCTATGGTTCTTAGTCAATTCAGGTTGGCTCAGGCCTGATATTAACTAGTAATCATATGTCAATAATAAGAGAGCACACAGTTTGAAAATTTTTTTGCCTATTCTTGAGCTAATAGTGCTTGTAATCATCACACATTTATGCAAAGCCCTCAAATGGAGTAAAAAAGAAAAAAAGGCACAATCACAACTTGTTTTCACCCAACCCCAAGACCAAAAAAAAAAAAAAAAATTCAAAGAAAATAAGGCCAAAACACAAACTTTAACTAAAGGGTCAGATAATATAATCCTGTACTCTCCAAAGTATACATTTTTTTATGAATTCTCCACTGGGACCATTTTGCCCTTTTTATTTTTTATCTTATTTTTAATTTCTATAATTTCCTTTCCCTCACTTCCAAATCCTTCCACTTTATATCCGGATTGAATGAGTCCTCATTTTGGAAGATCTTTTCACCAAGCCCTTCCTCACATTTCTCTCATCTTCGTCCATCATAGAATATATACTTTCCAAGATCAAATTCACACATACAAACACGCACTACCAGACAACCACCCCTTTTCAAGTCCTCAAACAAAATGAAATCCATAGACCTTTTCTGTGCCTCTCCAGCTTCCACAGCCATATGTTCAAGCATGAACCAGCGCGCCATAGTCCAGCATAGCATGGGGCCGATTGACCGACTTGGTGACACACCGAGAAGCAGAACAAACGCAGCTCCTTGCTTATCCCAGCTCCCTATTGATCCTTCCAGGCCTTTCAATCACAAGTGCAGAAAGAATACTTCTGCTAAGCAAATTGAACTCTGGCGCAGAACAAGCTCAGCCGATGTGGATGATCTAACCAGCCCACCAAGCTCTTCCAGATACTTATTGAGTGATAAAACTTTCTTGGATGTTATATCAGATTCTGAACTTGCCCTTCTTTCTGGCCAGCCCCCGGTCAGGGATAACAACTATAAACGCTTGAATTTGGATGGTTCTTCGCCCTTCAGATCTTTTTCCACTCGCTCCTATGAATCTCCCGTCTATCAACCTTCCTCAACAGGCTCCAACACTGCTCAGGCTCAGAAAAATTCACCAGGGAAATTGATTGACCATCTGAATGCTCAGAAATCTTCGTCAGCTCCATCAAATCGTCAGGTTTCTTGAATATCTGCATGCCTAATTTCATATTTTCTTTAAACTTTTGTAAGGTTTTAATTCACTGATAATTAACCTTTTTAAGATTGTTTTCCAGGTTGTTGAATTGAGGGTATCAATTCATTGCAAGGGTTGTGAAGGAAAACTGAGAAAACATATATCCAGAATGGAAGGCAAGTATATTATAAGTATTTCTTGATAGTGCAAATTCTATATGGTAAGCACTTTGAATCTTCTATTTTATTTTGTATTTCTTCTCTTATTTCAATTTATGGAATACATATAGAATGTATTTAATTTTAAATTATTTGTTTCTATAAAAAAAATTTTAATACACTCGGTATGAATTTATGAAATAAAATAAGGAATGAAATATAAAATAAAATAAAAGATCATTGATGATTTATTTTAAAGAAAATAGTATATCTATTTTAATTTAATCCATCGCGATGGATGAAGACTCGTTTTTCCTGTTTGCAGGAGTGACATCGTTTAGTATAGATTTGGCAACAAAAAAAGTGACGGTAATTGGGGATGTGACACCCCTAGGAGTGCTCACAAGCATTTCCAAAGTGAAGAATGCCCAATTTTGGCCATCCCAACTTCTTCAACATCGTCATCATTATCATCAAATTCCTCATCGTCTCCAAGAGTCAGCCTCACTAGATAATTGAATTCGTGTTAGGGATTGGTTAGATGAAAAGTTATTATTATTATTATTATTATTATTATTACAATTACCACTACTACTAAAATAAGTCGTCGTGTTGGTTTTGAAGAATATGTTTTTATTTGAATAATTACATGTTAAATTTGGATTGCCTGTCATGTTTTATAGTGTGTAAATACAAAAAGTTTTACTATATTGATATAGTTGTATAATGTTCTGTTTAATATATATTTTTTATTTATACAGATGAACATTAGAAGTTTGGTAAATTCAAACTTTCAACCTCACTTTATATGTAAAACTTATACCAGTGGTTCAAATGAGCACCAATAAATATATATTACATGATTATCGGTATTGTACTGTATCATTTTCAAATTTCTAAGATTACTGATATTGAACACTATTTAATTGAAATCATTTCTATTAATTATATACATTGCAAAATAATGATATCAGTGTTTCTCTTCGTGCATATTCCATGGCTTGCAAAATCATTTGAATGGTATCAATATTTTGTTTACCTTTCTTTAAATTTGTGTATTATTTTAACCAAAAAAGAAGGAAATTAAAAAAGAAAAAAAAAAGGAGAGGAATTTTTGTAGGGTTAAAAGGTTGTTTTATGAGTGAGTTGTGCTCCGTGATCATAATTTCTCGGTAACAAACCCGTTGCCTTCTGTAGGTTTCTTTTAATTTTAAACACCTGCATCTCAGGCTGGCATGTTTTCGTGTCTGAGGAAGCGCTCTTGTTTATTGCTTTCCAGATGGACATCCTCATTACGGTTCTTGTGCATTTTTTGTCAACATTTTGACCATTCCTTAAATTAATTTATACGAAATACTGTGTAGATAATGTTATCCAAAAACAAAAGTTCGAATTTATGGATGAACGAAATTCCGCTGCGTAATTGTAGCACAGCCAAGCAAAATAAATAAATAAATAAAAGAAAGCAATGTAACAACATCATAACTAGTAATTGCGGCACAATGGATGCGTAAGTTAAAATTTTTACAGCATTCAATAAATAAAATGAATATTTATTTTAAACTAATAAATTGGCACATCCAATACATGTGCAAAAGTTTCTGTAGTATTTTTATATCATAACAATATTTATTTATTTTTATATAATTTAATTAATTTTAATATTTTTATTGAATTTTTTTGTATATAATAATTAAAAATAGTGATAAAATGGTAATTGTAGACATAAAATAGTTGAATTATAATGGTAGTTATTATATAACTTTTCTTTTATTTGAGAGAGAAAGAGAGTTATAAAGGATGAATTTTTATTCTTTCAATAAATTAATATTATTCTATTATCAAATCAAATTAATCGAAGTGTAAACTACACACAATCCAAATAAAGTGCACAATAAGCTCATCCCAAATTGAATACAAAACCTCCCATATAATAGGAAAGACTGATATCATTGGGTTACAAGGCATTGGGGAGTAGTTATTGTATAACTTCTAGTTAGTAGAATTAAAAGAAAGGAGTCAAGGCATTTTAGAAAAATTATTCAAAAACACATCAAAAGAGGGATAGATGTTTTATTAATTTTTTAAGCAACATTTGATATTTATTTAGTTTTTTTTGCATAATAACACAAAAATTATGAAAAGATGAAAAATATATGTATAGAATGTATAAGTTGTAAATGGTAATTATTACATAAGTTATAGAAATGAGTATTAAAGAAAAGAAATGAGGGCATTTTTGGTACATCAATAAAAACATATCAAAAAGGAATTAGGTGCTTTATAATTAAAAAGTATAGATATTCTTCATTTATATATATAAAGCCAAATATACACTCCAAAAGAAGTGGAAAAAGAGTTTCTTGTATGTAAATTAATAGTAGATATGATAATTACACGTGGAAATAAGTAATGCATGCGGGTGCCGATGGGGGCGGACATAACAAACTTTGCCCGCTTTACCTTTTTCTTTTTCTTTTGAATAAATGTGTCCACCAAAGTGAAGTTTTTGTGATTATATTGTCCATTACGTACGTACTACTCCCTCTTCGAACGTCGTTTATTTTCTAGATTGTTATCTTCGAGTGCTGTTTATGTTTTCTTCTTCTTTGCCATGATGTTCATATACAAATTAAAATATTTGCATGTGGATAATTAATTTGCTTTTGAATCCATATATATTACGGTGATTTTGGCAAAAAAACATTTCCTGCTTTCCTATTGAGAAACCAAATTGTATTTTTAGCTATAAATTTCATTTTTCTATCAAATGTTACGCAATAGGATTTTTACAAACTTGCGTGAGAGTATTTGATTGTTTCTTCAGAAAATTGATCTATTACATCATATTTCGTTAACATATTATATCAGAAATTAATTATGTTTAATAATTTTAATAAATCATACTGAATTTATTGTAACAATAAACTAAATTAACCATATAATTGAAGCAACTCGAATCTAAAACTTTTTAAAATTTTACAACTTCAATCTTACTATTAAGATTATTCCACAATTTGTTTTTTTAAAGATTTTTAGATTTTCATAAGTGACTCGAATAAAAATGGTTAATTTTCACAGCCGTTCTCAAAATTAACCTTGGGTTTGCTGCATGGTCCACACGGGGCAGGTGCAGGATGAAGCCTGATATCTTTGAGTGCACGAAAATATGGATTCATCTCCATTTTTATAACATTTCTTATTAACTCACATAAAAAACAAATAGTTGCGAGATCTTAAATCATAATATGAGAGTTTCCAGCAGTAATACAAAAATATATGATGGTAATATTTACTAAAAACATATAATATTGATGCTAAAAATAAGTGACAATGTAAAATTTTTATATTACTACTGACATATTTTAAGTGATAATAATTTTTATTTTACCGCTATTCATATTTTTTAACTGAATTTTGCTTATTGTTATAATACGGCTTGATGGTGATAAAAATCAATGTTTTAAGTTGTTACTTCTATCAACTTATAATAACATACCTATAACAGCAATTTAGCGACAATAAAAATTATCTCCATAATTCTTAACAAAATTTTCATTGTCAATAGGCTATCATTACACAGTGTGTCATGAATTGTTAATAGTAACAACTTTAAGCACAATGTTGTCACTGTTAAATTTGTTATAAAAATTATTAAGATGACAAAATAATTTTTTGTCATTTAATATATAATTAGTGACAAGTTCTAAATTGTCACTATATATATATATATATATATTTTGTAGTAAATTTTTATTTTATGAAGATTCTAAGTTCTTATAATTCTAGTAATAAGAAGAATTGTGTTTATGTCAGAAACACAGTCAATACTCGACAGTCGACAGAAGTACAGTGACAAGAAGAAAATTAAATATGCATTGTTAATAATTCCCAATTCGTTCAATTAGTTATTATTAAACACATTATGGCCATTTAAATAATAATAGGCCCAATCATTTTAAACTTATGAGAATTGTTATTGGAGCAGCGAAACAACTGAACAAGAGTTATTTCAGTAGGATTTAGTTGTTTTAATATAGTCAATATTTTCTTTCAGGCGAGAAATCGACTGTATATGAACTATAATGCAGTGACAAACTTATTGAATTTTATTGATCAAAATTCATCTACAAGTTTTCAAGATTGAAATAATAACACATGTAACCAAAAGTGTCGACAAAAATGAAAGAAAAGTAATTGAAGTCCTCAATAATCCAGCTGAATCGATTAATTGCTGAACGCAGGATTCACCTTTATGCAATTATCCGTGATCCTTGCAAGATGAAAATTCAATAATGGCAACAAGGATAACTTTTTGACTTTTAGCCTTATATTGGTAGGGCTGTTTATCCTTTCGGAAATTGGAATGCGTCTGCGTCTCTACCTGTCTAACCAACTCTTTTTTGCTTGTCTTTTTCTTTTTATATATTTATAAATGCATATTAAGAATTCATTAGGATATGAATTCCTAACCTCTCGCACTATCAAAAAAAACAAAAAGATAAGTTAGTGACAAATAATTTGTAATAATATAAAAATTCTCCCTAATTATATATATCAGGTGACAAAAAATTTTATTTTGTCATCTTAATAATTTTTACAGATTAAATAGTGACAATAATAGTGTTTAAGATATCATTATTGACAATTAGTTATGCTTCTATTTTGACAACTTAGTGATAATGAAAATTTTTTGGCAAATTATAGTGGCAATTTTTATTGTCATTAGATTGTCACCATTGGGATATCACTAATCAATTGTTAATTGTGACATCTTAAAACATGCATTTTTGTCACTAATAAGTCATATTATGACAACACAAATTATTGTCACCTAAATAACATTAATGATAAAATAATTACTTAATGCATATCATTAGTGATAATTTTATATTATCACTTATTCTTTTGAGCATCACACTATGTGAAAGACTTATACCTCTAGTTCCCAAGCCACTTGGCTTTGGTTTGTGTTTGTTTTCTCTTCTTTTCCCTCAAATTAAATAAAT
>JACGDI010000656.1:1209332-1249874 GCA_014898725.1 Jacaranda copaia | reverse complement strand
CCCTTCCCCCCAAAAAAATTATTTATTTATGGACTGAAGATAAAAGGGCAATTTCAAACCCCTTGCTTTTGTTCAAATAAAGCCCCTATTGGATATAGATATATTTTTCTTTTTCTAGCTAAACAGCTTTATTTTCTTTGACCAAATCTTGGTGGACGGCTGATCAACAAGAAAAGAAATATTAACTGCTGAAGAAAGTGGAATTTGGTCCGTCCATCAAGGGATTTATTTTTATAGCATAAAGTTATCTGTCGACAAAACATTTTTTAGGTGGGGCGGCGCTCCTTCAGTGGCCTCCCCTCTTGGCTCACCTGCCCAATTTGTGAGGCAGAAAATTTGAGGAGAGGGGAGAAATTCTAACCTAAATATGATTTGGAAAAAATTCAAATTAATTAGGTGACAATTAAGAGGATTTATATTTATCATGTAGCTATAACAAAAATAATGAATTAATAATTAAATTTTACTACATTGTCGTGATGATTAATTATTCATAATTTTTACCAAGTAATTAATATTTACTATAACAAATGTACCTTACCAAATTAATAGGAAGTGAGAAAAAGCCCAAGGGTTGACATGTCAAGCAAAACATACCACAACATGTGCTATGAAAGTCAAGTGATCAATTAACTTAATAGTACCGTCCTTATACATATAAATATAAGGTTTAGAATATGAACTCTAATGATTTTTAATATGTGTGTATATATATAGTATTATGCGAAGATGTTAGCGAACTATATGCATAGTATGAACCCACGAAAATAAGAGTAAATATACGTACTCAAATCAAGATTTAAGGTAATTATGCTAAAATCTAATTTGGCCATGTCCAACTATCACATATGAAGTGCAAGAACATAAATAGTGTTGTTTCGATGTGATGAATCCATATTCTTGCACAATTCTGTCAGAACAATTAATAGCAGTTGCATATAATTCATTTAATTCCAACTAAAACTTTTCAAATTTAACTAAGTTTTATGTGTGCAGAAAACGATAAAAGAAAGAGAAGGGTATCTTTTGTAGAATGCATCATTGAATGGGAATGTACTAGAGTAATACCTAAGGCTTCAGCTATAATATCATATAAAAACTTACGAACTGAATATCATGTGCTTAATTCAGAATTTATGAAATATAAACAATTATATTATTTATAATAAAAGATAATTATGTTATCTATAATCAAAATGTCAAATACAATATATAAGAAACTACCATGTAATAGTGCATTTAATAGGACTCAAAACTCAATTTTTCGTTTTTACGTTTTCTACCTTACATGGTGTAGGAAATTTATTTGTATTGGGATAAAGGTGTTTTAAATTCTCATGTTGATTGGTTGCAAGAGAAATAATGTATAATGTAATACACCTATATTCGCATAATATTTTATTTAATATTATTTTATAAAGAATTAATTAACATGTAAGATTTCAAAAAAATGTGTGTGATTGCACTAATTATTTGATAATAAAGAGTTAAAAATTTAATATTATCACATGAGAGGGTCTATTGTAAAGATTTGTATTAGTAGGTGGCCAAATAGGAAATTTTAAAAATTCACTACAAGAAAACAGAGCTTTAGAGAAGGGAGTATCCGTCTCTAAAGCCATGTTTTCCGTCTCTAAATACATTCGAGACGGATATTTTTGGTCTCCAATTCTATGGCTGAAAGCCCCGTCTCTTATTCAAGAGAGAAGAATTTCCGTTTGTAAATTTAGAGACAGATCAAGTATGTCTCTAATTATATCTCTAATTTCAATTCTTTTTTATCCAAATCCATCTATAATTTCATAGAACTTTCTGTCCTTGATTCCGTCTCTAAACTCATAGATATTTTAAAATAATACATGACTGATTTCATCTTGAAATCCATCTATAATTTTATTTTGCTCCTCAATAATCCATCTC
The DNA here is from genome assembly GCA_014898725.1 of Jacaranda copaia. Taxonomy (NCBI): domain Eukaryota; kingdom Viridiplantae; phylum Streptophyta; class Magnoliopsida; order Lamiales; family Bignoniaceae; genus Jacaranda; species Jacaranda copaia. The sequence continues at coordinate 1,247,954 of JACGDI010000656.1, read as the reverse complement.
TAATTCTCTAATCAATTGCCATATTTTTAAAATTCCTATTTTTCTATTTAAATTAAATTTCATAACTTGCTCATATAACTTCTACACAAAGAAATAACATTTATAAGTAAAGTAATTTTCTAACCGTCCACATACAACATAGCCCATAAAAAATACTATAAATCATAAAATAAGCCATTTAAACCATCCACAACACCATAACATAAACTAATTCATGGATACAACATCATCTTAAAACCAAATGAACATTTTGTGCAAATAAATCTTCAAAGTTTTAGTTGTGCCCATGTTTCTCTGAATGCTTCCATGCCATGGGTTTCTGTATCTTATTTCTTTGGGATTTCTAGACCACAAAAACAATCAAGAACTTAATGATCAACTATCCAATTTTCTATGAAGCAACATACGAAGACAAGAACACTCTTTAATCTTGCACATAAACTCACAGAAGCTAAATAATGAAAACAAAAAGTAGACTGCATTCTCACATTCTATTTGACGCTTGTATCTCAAATTCGAAGAGCTAAAATAGGAGGTTAGACTTTTCTTGGCTTGACACTTTTTTAGCATTTTTTTCACATAAAAAATCAGCAACAAATGGGTTGAATTAGTAATTTTGTGCCCACATTGACGTTGAAGCCCCCCTTCCCAACTGGTGCTATACTGCTGTAGAAGAATCTAAGACATAATAGTCAAAACTAATGGAAGTTTTTCAAAAGAGGTCTAAGTATTTGGTTTACCTGGTGGAGTTTCCCCCCATGGATGCAGCTGAGAAGATGGTACTTTGGAGCTAGAGGCCTAAAGAGATCATTCAAATGTGTGCTAGAAACACTACGGATCAATATAGCATCTAAAATTTGAAATTCTACTGAATATGAAGCAAATTTGGCTTAAAGTTTTATACTTCAAATCCAGAACATCAGCAAAAAGAGATACATCATAGGTCTTGCATTTTTTATATGAAGTAGACTTACGTATAATCTAATATCTTAAAAGGACATCCTAAATCGATCCACCAGAATGGCTGTTTGTAAAACATAGTAGATTACCTGTTTTTGTGCCAAAATGGTGACAATAAAGATTAGATATAAGAAAAATGTTAGTTTCCTAGCTCATGAGGTTATGTTTTTGACATAATAAGTGAAATAGAAATTTAGCCCAAAAAAGAGGTTATCAGCTGGAAACTCAACTTATAAATAGTAAAAATTGTTGCATCCCATATCCATATATAATGCTGCTTCTTGAAAATTTTTTATCAATAGTATGTATATAATCAATTACATACCGAATTTTTGACTTGTTTTAACAAAGTGGGATTTTTCTTGCTCTTGCTCTAATATAAATGCATGCACCTTGAATAATTTTAATTTTTAATTGACACTTCAAGCAAATATCTAAGCTCTAAGGCTCTCAGCTCACTCTATGGATTGGTAAGCTAGGCCTGAATTAATGGATGATAGAAAATTTTGTGAGGGAATCAACTATTGTGTCCCAATACCATAACTACTACAGTGTAGCATTTCTATTCACACTACCATTCAATTAAGTTGCCAATCTCTGTCTTTTTCATCAAGAACGGTTCTTCCCTCTCTTTCTTAACAACTCTAATTATAGTTCCAAGAATCATGCTCCTGGGCTCAAGATTATAGGGTATATAGAGAGAGTAAGCATAAATCTTTTTGTTGGGCTGTGAGAAGAAGAAATATTAGTTCAAGTAAAGTTGGAGAGGTAAAAGAAGTTGAAAAAGTGGCCATATTTTGAAACAGGTTCCTTGAATCTCAACAAGTCGAAAAAATTAACTATTAACAGAGAATCACGAAATGCGGCGGCATTATGCTCTTATAAGCAATCTAATGTAGCGGCTTTTCATTTAGACAGCATGATTAATCCTCAAACTATCAATACCAATGCCTAGTAATGAACGCCAATGTCTAGTAATGAACTAAGGACAGCTATCAATACCAATATCTGGTAATGAACTAAGGATGAATTGGGTGAAATATTAATATTTCCAATTCTCTGCTTGATAGAAAAAGGAAATATGCATATATATCCGCTTTCAGTTTCTCAATGTTTCTTACTGCTGTGATGGTCGATGAGCTTTGCCGTCAGATATATACAGGAACCTAATATAGACTTACTTGTAGGGAAGCACTCTTGAAATTTTTAAGCCTTCCATAGAAAAGTATATGGTCCCTTCTAGTTAAAGTTCCCAAGCCTACTATGCAAATAATTTATAGAAAGATTAAATATATTAACATGAAAAGACTCTAAATTCATGAGGGGAAAAATTGGTGCTTACCCATGGTCTGTTGCTGTATGTCAATCCAGAACACTTCTTAAATCTTTTACTCTCAGTTTCACAAAAGCTCTATCACTGTAATATTACTCATGGCAGCAGAGAAAAGTCAAAATCAGCAAGGGCAAATCTAAATTAGGAAAAACTCAAAAAATATAATATACCACATTTGATTTAAACAAAAAAAGAAAATCCATTACTACTCATTTTACATGTCATCATTTGCTACATGTTTTGAAGTAGTTCTTTCAGCTTTTTATTTTTATTTCTATTGTTATAGAGAATTGAGATGTCAACAGTAGCCTTTAGTTGTATGTAAATTACATAGAATTTGTTAATACTTCACTCAATTGAGTCAAAAAATACTATTTCATAAATGTGGCCGCAATTCGGTCCAACCAATTCCAATCCACAGACAATCCACGATTTCTATCCGATGAAAGATTTCTAGTACATCAATCTCCTAGACGACATGAAATCAGCGCGGCTGGTCAACGGCTCTTCGTGGCAAAGATGGAAGACAAGCGTATTGAAGAAGTAGAGAAACGCACACAGAACATTAGCTCTAAATTTGGGAAAAAATGGGAAGAAGTTCTAGAGTAAGGTCGATGAGTGCTCCTTTACTTCGAAATCCAACATTTTTATGGAAAAGAAGAAAATTTAAGACATTACTTTGAATTTTGTAGGAAAACATTTTTCAATCTAAAACTTTTTTCTGCTTATGAAAACTTTTTAAAGACTGAAAGAAAGACAGATTTTCAATTAAAAAATTTAGTTAAATATTCATTCCTATTTAGTTTGAAATTCATTTTTGATTTTTTTAATTCAGAGATGGATTTTTTCTGTCTCAAACATATTTTAATAAAAAAATTAAGTATTTTTTATGGAAATAGATTTCCTTTCTGAATTCATCTCCAATTCCATCGCTGTTCTATGACTCAAATTTGCATCTAATTTTATTTTTACTAAATTTAGAAAAAATTGATATCCTCTCTAAATTCCTCTTTCATTCACAATTTATTAGATGAAATTTAAATGGAATTTAATTAAGTCTCAGAATCCGTCACTATTTCATACAAATTAGAGATGAACACTTTTCCATTGGTAAATTTTCGTCTCCAAAAATCTGTTCTCTTGTAGTGATTGGATTTAAAAAAAATGCAAATGATAAAAAAATTGGTAAGCATTAACCGAGCCTTCATTTCTCCATTTCATCAACCTTCACCATTTCCTTTTCCCTCTTCCTCACTGGCGACACCACCACCTCACAACCACCGACAACCACCTTACTTCTTCCGCTCAAGACCACCATCGTGACCACCTTCTCACCCTTTCTCCAACCATACCATCACCCACAATAGGCGACCATCAGAGGCACATAGCGAAAGAGACCAAGAAGGAGGACTTTCAAGGGGTAGATGGGTTTTTCGCTTTTTGATGACCATTGGCTAGTCTAAAGAGTGCACGATGAAGTACTCGACAAGGGGAATTGAGTGGTGGTCTTGCATGGCAGAGATTGACGGCAACAAAGGTGGAAACAAATGGCAGAGCTAAGTGGTTTTGAAACTTTCAGGCGGCAGTAGACCAATCTTTTGGTGGTTGAATAGGAAATGGAGAATACCATTGGAAAGCTCTTGATGAGAGGTACTTAGTAGTGGTGTTTCTGAGTTTTTTGATGCTGGCGGCAGCAACCCAGGGTCAAAATCTTCATCTCGTTCTCAGGAGTGCATGCACGCGAGATGATCATTGAGATTCCAATTTATTTGGGAGATATCGGTATATAACGAATATATATATATATATGTAATTGCATGTGTATATATATGTGTTTCAATTATCGTCGAACCTTATATTTATGTATATTTTAGTGGAAATGATTGATCAAGATACCCTGGTATATAATTAGAACAACTTTGATTGATTAAATAAACCTAGTGACTTCAAATAATATTATTTCATGTAAACTATAGGTCATAAAGTATAATAAGTATAAGTAAACCCTAATTTTAAGTAACTATAAATTAATCGACTAAGATTAGGATATTATTGGTAACTGGATTACTATGATTAATATCGAACACCAAAAGAATAATTACTCAAACTTAGGTTGTTATGGATCTAATTCTAGGTATTGATGATTGCCAGGATTGATCATGGATATTAATATAAGGCTATTTTTTTGAATAGGTGACGAAGGTGTTGATCTTGATGACTAGTAGAGTGTGACTATGTTGCTGACGTGATTAAGGTGAGGATCCACACCCTGGTAATTCCTTAAGTAAGGTAATATTATTGGAATTGAGCCTTGTGAGGTTCTATTACTTTGCCTATTGTTATTGTTTATTTTTGCTATCTAAACCCTGTGAGGTTCTATTGCTTTGCCTCTTGTTATTGCTTATTATTGCTATCTGAACCCTATAAGGTTCTCTTACCTTAGTCATCATTTATTAAACATTGCTAATCGTTGAACTTATGAATCGTACTATTGTCATATCGTAAACTAAAATCATTTGGAATCCATGATTCATTCTATTCTAGTACCATGAACAAGTCAATATCTCATATGTTACTGTATTGATTAGATTGTATCGTGAATTGATGTTACCGCTATTGGCTTTCTTGATTGATATAATTGTTATTGTACATATTAACTTATTTGAAATTATTCTATAAACTTGTTGATATGCCATGTTAGCATATTAATTGATTGATTGATTGAACTAAATAACATGTGAATCAATGAAATGTTGGCTGAGTGCCTTGCCAAGCTATTGTACTTGAGCTATTATTGATGCCAAGTTATTATGCTTGAGCTATTGTTATTGCCGAGTTGTCATGCTCCAGCTATCGAATTCTTGTTTATGTATTGAAATGATCTGATATTGTATTGTTACGAAGGAATAAGGATGTTCTAATATGCATGTTATATTTGATTCATTTACTTGCATATGTGACTGAGTTTGCTTCCTTGAAATTGTATTATGTTCTTGGAGCAATAAGGCTGGAGTGGTATTTAGCTTAGATTGGACTAACATTTTGGGCCAACGTGCTACGCTATACCTCCCAACTATGATCGATTGAGATGTCCTTAAACCTCTTGAGCAGAATTGGTTGAGATGAACAAGTTGTTGAGCCAATAGTCTCAGCCTCCAACCTAGCATTTATTAGTATTTCGATTGCCTTTAATGCCTTCTTTAACATTTACCTATTATTTTGTGCTTCATTGTTATTAGTTATATGAGAAAGGAAATCTTGATGTTTAACTGATCATGTATTGCCTTACATTCTCCTCACTAAGTTTTTAAAGACTTACCCTCATGTATTATTCATCTCAAATCAAACAGGTATAGATAGTTGAATCTGAGGGCTGACAAGCCTAATACAAGACGATTGAGAAGAAGTTGGTTAAGTATATGTCTATGTGGTTGCACTATAGGTTATCTTGTTAAAGATGTTGTGATGTGTCATGATGACTAATTTATTCGTGGTTCATATGTATGACTTACGGTACTTGAAATGACATTTTGGCTTGAATATCATTGAACTTCTTATTATGATGTTATGTACTCTGATATAGCTTCTGCACTTTAGGTTAAAATTTGTTGTAATATTTTGATACTGTTGACATTATTATTATTATTATTAAGTATAATACTTTTATGGGTTTTATGGTTGTGATAGTGCATATTTAGTGATCGATCGTATTAGTGCTTCAGCTTTGGTGTTATCTTGAGAGAGGGCGCTATAGGTGGTATCAGAGCTTGGGCTTGGAAAACCTGAGCTAAACTAGGACAGAATCATAGGATATGACTCTTAAAATACTATATACTTGGGAACTTAAGATGAATTTGATTTGTTTAATATTGACAAATGAAAGTTATGACTACAGGATGGCTAACGGACATTGGGATGGAAAAGAAACTGTGGAGGAAAATGAAACTATAGGGACTTTACAAGCAAAGATTAGAATATTGGAGGTAAAGAAAAACTAGTTGAAAGGGAAGTGCGAGTTTCTTCAAGAAAGACTACATGATATGAGAGAGGATTTGATACATAGGGATGCTACGGCTTATCATTTGAAATCAGCGATGGGTGCTAGGAGTTACATGCTAGAAAGATTATGGGGGGATATAGAAAAAAAAGATATGAGTTAAGATTGTAAAGGCCTAGATTTAGGAGCTTAGAGCCATACTACTCTAGATGGAGAAAACTTTTAGGACCTTAGAATTTGATCCTAGAGGGAATGACGAGATGATCTAGGCTATTATAGAAGAAATTAGGTGGATAATTGCCTATTATGGTAGGGCTATGGACCAACCACAGGAATTAGGTCAGGAATTGCTACTAGAGTGGGTTCGTCAGGGATTTGTTCACCTCAGTTGCAAAGATATGATTGGGATATTTGTATTGAGGAAATTCTTATTGGGGAGCCAGTATAAGAGCATGCTGTAGGACTGCCAAAAGAAGGCCCCTGAGGAGGACCTGGTAGAAGAGGATCTTCAGGAGAAAGAATCAAGTAATAAGGATCTGGAGATGGACCTAGTGCAAGAGTTCCTAATTGACATACCCCTTGAGGATAATGCATTTGAGCTTAGGTTTCCAGATGATGCGTAGCATGTTGATGACCTTTTTGGGTTATAGTTTTCGGGAGAGACACCCTCTAAAGAAGATAAAGTTGTGGAGATCGAAGATGATGAAGAAGATGTCAAGTCAGTTATCATCGATGTAGAAGACTCAAATTGAACATTTTGTTAGCATATCTCAACCATATCACTGCTTTACCAAATAGACTTAACTACTACAACTTAGTTATCTAACTTATGGAACTAACCTATATAGCGTCGTCAATTTTTTATGACTAGGCATTTGATATCGGGAGCCATTCTAAAATTTTTTGAAAACTTGAAAGTGTATATACTCGATCGTAGCTACTCTCACTAGTTTACGTAAATGGAATAGAACTTTCTCAACTGTAATTTTCTTGAGTACTACTTGTTTTATGTGGTTTCACCTATTAATTTCTTTTAAATTTTATATATATATATATTTTCCCTCCTATAACTTGAGTCCGAGGAAATTGATAATATTCAGGCATTGTTGCCTAAAATGATCACAGGTCCAAAGTCAGCAAACGATACATCATATGATGGCATCCCATGGTAGTGTTGACGCCCCCAGTCTAGTAAGGGGAGGCCATAGGGGGTGACCATTGGGTAGATGAGGTATTGCACACAAAACTTATGAAAGGAAAGAACCTGTTTATTGACAAGCTTGGCATGAGGAAGAAGACTCATATTCTAATCCATTAGACCAACCTATCATGAGCCAAACTATTGAATATGGGGAACTGGAGGACAATGGGGTCGGTAATGTGGCCCAGCTCGAAGAAACAGAACGAGTGCAATTCAAGAAGAGACAGATGGTCGAGCGTTAGAGCAATTTTTATAGCTCCAACCCCCTAAATGTTTTGAAGAACCTAATGAAAGAAAGGCTGAGATGTGGGTTGAGAATCTAGAAAAGATATTTGACACCCTGCAATACCCTGATGAACAGAAAATTAGGTTTGGTACCTTTTTCCTAAAAGGTTCTATACATAATTGGTGGAAGATGATCGAACAAAGGTGGATTGCCACAGAGACTCTCAGAACCTAGGAGAACTTCACTCTAGAATTCATGGATAAATATGTTCCCTTGGTCATCAAGTAAGTGCGAGAGAGTATTTATGAGTCTAATTCAAGGGAACCAATCTGTCAAGCATTATGAGGCTGCTTTCAGTCGATTAATCCAATATACCCCTTTTATGATAGAGGATGAGGGTAGGCAAACTCGACAATTTATATAAGGGTTGAGGCCAGAACTCTAATGAGGACTAGCAGCTTTTGACTTGCTAAACATAAAAATGGCAGTAAGCAAAGCATTGTAGTTGTAGTCAAAACTATAGAGAATCTGTAAAATTGAAAAAAAGAATCGAAAGATAAGAACACATCCTGGAGGATAGAGTGGTGCAGGAAAAAAAATAGCCCAAGTTATAATTAGGAAGTGCTATGCCTTGAGCGCCACATGATGGAAGGACAGTGAGCCCAGTTCAAGGTGCGGATCAGAAATAATATGGATTTTGTGGGAGATCGAGGCACAAATAAGCTGATTGCTAAATGAAATAAGGTAAGTGCCTAAGATGTGGTAGTGACCAACATTTTCTACTGGATTGCCCCAGGAGAAAAGGGCTAGCACCAACTGGTGAAAAAGAAAGGCAAGCAGTAAGAGGAAAAGGGAAATAGAAAGTGCAAGCTTGAGCTTATGCTTTGATAGGAGAGGATGCACCTAATCCAAATGAAGTAGTTAAAGGTACAATCACTATACTTGGAATCTCTGGTAACACTTTATATGATCCTAGTGCATCCCATTCTTTTATATCTACCTTGTTTTCATAAAAGATGAGTAGCCTACTTGAAACCATGGCGTATCAGATAGAAGTTATGATGCCTTTAGGAGTAGGGTTGACTACTGATACTATATACCAAGAATGTTTACTCATGATAAAGGGTGAAATCTACCTAGCCAATCTAATTCAGATGCCCATCCAAGGATATGATCTGATTTTGGGTATGGATTGGCTATACAGATGCCAAGCATAGGTGGACTGTTTCACAAAGAGAGTAACACTTGGAAAAATGGTGTCAGCATCAACTCATCGACCAGTAGAGAAAAATCATTCAATCCCAACTATATTTGTATTAGAAGCTAGGAGAGTTCTAAAACAAAGCGGACAGGGAGTTTTGGCTTCTCATATTAACAAACTGTGAGGTATAGCCAAAATTGAAGAGGTAGAGATAGTGGCTGGATATCTTGAAGTGTTCCTAGAGGAATTAAACTCATTACCACCAGATCAGGAGATAGAATTTTTTATTCACACTTTTCCCAAGACTACACTAATATCCAAAACCCTGTATAGAATGGCACCAGCGAAATTGAAAGAACTATAAGATCAGCTTCAGGAGTTGTTGGAAAAGAAGTTTATTCGGCTTCACACATCTCCATGGAGAGCCCCAGTACTCTTTGTTAAGAAAAATGATGGATCATCGAGAATGTGCATTGATTAGCAGGAGTTAAAAAAAGTGAGAATCAAAAAAAAATATCTACTACCCTATGTGAAAGAGCTATTCGACCTTTTACAGTGGTCCACGGTCTTCTCAAAGTTAGACTTGAGGCAAGGGTATTACCAATTGAAGATCAGAGAAGAAGATATCCTGAAAATAACTTTTAATTCTTGATATAGTCATTTTGAGTATGTAGTGATGCCATTTGGTCTAACAAATGTCCTGATGGCATTCATGGATCTAATGCATTGATTATTTCAACCTTATCTAGACAAGTTCATGGTGATCTTCATTAACGATATTCTAGTATACTCAAAGAACCGAGAAGAACATACTGAGCACTTACACTTAGTCCTTTGAACTTTAAAGAAGCATAAGTTATATGCTAAGTTTAGTAAGTATGACTTTTGGATTAAGAAAGTATCATTTCTTGGCCATATCATACCTTAAGATAGAGTGGCAGTTGATCCCCTTAAAATAGAAGCAATAGTCAACTAGACGAGACTTGAGAATGTGATGAAAGTCCGTAGCTTTTTGGGTCAAGCTGGCCATTATCGAAGGTTTGTACATGACTTTTTTAAAATAGCTAGCCCTATGACTAGGCTTATTCAAAAGAATCAACTATATTATTGGGATAAGGACTGTGACAAAAGTTTCCAAGAGCTAAAGAATAAATTAACAATGGCCCAATTTTGGCTCTTTCAGAAGGATTGGAAAACTTTGTGGTATGCACAGATGCCTTGAAGTAAGGACTTCGGTGTGTCTTGATGTAAAGAGGGCGAGTTATTGCCTACGCATCTAGAAAACGTAAGCCACGCAAGGAAAATTATCCCACTCATGACTTAGAGCTTGCCGCTATAGTATTTGCACTGTCTAAATGAAGATATTATCTATATGGAGCCACATTTGATGTATATACCGATCACAAAAGTCTTAAATACTTAAGATCACAAAAAGATCTAAATATGAGGCAATGCTGATGGATGGAATTCCTTGAAACTTATGGTTTCTCAATTCTTTACCATCTAAGAAAAGCAAATGTGGTAGCAGATACATTAAGTCACTGAATAAGAGTGGCCCATATAATGCTATGATAGTGATGAAAACCTTAAGAATAGATGCCATACTAATATTAAAGCAGAAGGTTTAGCTTGCAAGAGTGAAGGTGCAACTAAAGATGTATGCTGAAATACGGCGAGCTCAAGCTCGAGATGATTAGATGTCAAAAAAAAAAAGAAGAAATCAAAGGATTCAAAGAGTTTGAATTCAATACTGACAGTCAAGGTATTCTTCTATTTTGTAAAAGAATCTATGTGCCGGAAGAAGTAAGAAAGAGACTATTTAGACAAAGCACATAGAACTAGATTCATGATACATCTAGGAGATACTAAGATGTATTAAGATTTAAAGAAACAATTCTGGTGGAAATGAATGAAAAAGGATATTGCAGACTATGTGTGCAAATACTTGACCTGTCAGTTGGTTAAGGCTGAACGCCAGTGACCATTAGGATTACTCCAACCACTTTTGATTCCTGATTAGAAATGGGAGTAAATCTGCATGGACTTTGTAATGGGCCTACTCATAACTAGAGGAGGTTTTGATGGCAAATGGGTGATAGTGGACAGACTAACTAAGTCAGCTCATTTCCTACAAGTAGTAATGTAGTATAGAATTGAGAAACTAGTGGGGCTGTATGTAAGAGAAATTGTGAGGCTACATGGAGTACAAATGAACATTGTATCTGATGGAGATCCAAAGTTTACATTAAGACTTTGGAAAGCTCTATATGAAGATTTGGGGACAAGGTTACATTTTAGCTCACTGCTCATCCTCAAACAAATAGCCAATCAAAAAGGATCATTAGAATACTAGAGGATATGTTGAGAGCTTATGTCTTGGACTTTAGCAAAAATTGAAGTAGACATCTACCATTAATCGAATTTGCATATAATAATAGTTATTAGTCTACTATCCAGATGGCCCCATTTGAGGCATTGTACGATCAAAAATACTAATCCTCGTACATTAGGACCTTGAGGAACACGAGGATAATGACCATGACTTCTCAAAAACTATCAGAATAGAGTTAATTCAAGAGGCTATCAAAAAGGTTTAGATCATTAAGTAATGAATGAAGGCTGCACAGGATCGCCAAAAGAGTTATGTGGATAATCGACGAAAAGAATTAGAATTTGAAGTAGATGATTAGGTATTTCTTAAAGTATTTCTGAGAAAAGCGACTCGAAGAATTGACAAAGGTGGAAAGTTGAGCCCCAAATATATTGGACCTTATGAGATAAGTGAGAGAATTGAGCTAGTGGCGTATCGCTTAAATTTTACATAGAATGTGACAGGCATTCATGACATCTTTCACGTGTCTCAACATTGGAAATATTACCCTGATTCTTCTCACATTATCTCCCCAGCCAATGTATCGTTGCATGGTGATCTAACATATGAAGAATAGCCAATTAGCATTTTAGGCTGATAGTTTCGAGAACTTAGAAATTGGAGAATTCCTCAAGTAAAAATTCTCTGGTGTAATCATAACATTGAGGAAGCAACATGGAAATCGAAAGATCTCATGTGCCAATAGTATCCTGAACTTTTTCAGAATTCAAGTGAGAATCTGGGGACCAGATTCTTTTAAGGGTGGGGATTTGTAACACGTCTACATTCACATAATATTTTATTTAATATTATTTATAATATTATTTTATAAAGATTTAATTAACTTGTAAGATTTCAAAGAAATGTGTGTAATTGGACTAATTATTTAATAATAAAGAGTTAAAAATTTAATATTATCACATGAGAGAGCCTATTGTAAACATTTGCACTAGTAGGTGGCTAAATTGGAAATTTTAAGAATTAGATTTTAAAAAAATAAAAATGATAAAAAAATTGGTAAGCATTAATCGAGCCTTCATTTCTCTATTTAATCAACCTTCACCATTTCTTTTTCCCTCTTCCTTACTGGTGACAACACCATCTCATAATCACTGGTGACCCCCTTACTTCTTCCACCTAACACCACTATCGTGACCACCTCTTCAGCCTCTCTCCAAATGCACTATCACCCATGGCAAGCGACCATTAGAGGCGTATGGCGGAAGAGACTGAGAAGGAGGACTTTCAAAGGGTAGATGGGTTTATCACTTTTTGGCGACAATTGGCTAGTCTAAAGAGTGCATGGTGAAGTACTTGACAAGAGAAGTTGAGTGGTGGTCTTGCATGGCAGGGATTGATGGCAGTAAAGGCAGAAATAGGTGGCAAAGCTAGGTAGTTCTGAAACTTTCAAACGATGGTGGACCAATTGTTTGGCAATTAAATAGGAAAAAAAGGGTACCATTGGAAAGCTCGCGGTGAGAGGTATCTAACTGTAGTATTTTAGAGCTTTTCAAAGTCGACAGATGGGAGTTAGCGGCGGTAGCACATCGGTAGCCTAGGGTTAGAATCTTCATCTTGTTCTTAAAAGCGCATGCATGTGAGCTGATCATTGAGATTCTTATTTATTTGGGAAATATCGATATATAACAATAATATATATATATGTAATTGCATATGTATATATGTGTTCTAATTATCATCGAACCTTGTATTTATGTATATCTTGGTGGAAATGATCAATCAGGATACCTTAGTATATAATCAGAACAACTTTGATTGATTAAATAAGCTTAGTGACTTCCAATAATAATATTTCATGTAAACTATAGGTTATAAAGTATAACAAGTATAAAAAACCCTAATTTTAAGTAATTATAAATTAATTGACTAAAATTAGGATATTATTGGTAATTGTATTACTATGATTAATATCGAACACCAATAGAATAATTACTCAAACTTAAGTTGTTATAGATATAATTCTAGGTATTGATGATTGCTAGGATTGATCATGGATTTTGATATAAGGTTATTCTTTTGAATAGGTGACGAAGGTGTTGATCTTTATGACCAGTAGAGTTTGACTATGTTGCTAATGTGATTAAGTTGAGGATCCACCACTCTGATAATTCCTTAAGTAAGGTAATATTATTGAAATTGAGCCCTATAAGGTTATATTACTTTACCTATTATTATTGTTTATTGTTTCCATCTGAGCCCTGTAAGGTTCTATTGCTTTGTCTCTTGTTATTGTTTATTGTTGCTATCTGAGCCCTATGAAGTTCTATTGCTTTGACTCTTGCTACTGCTTGTTTTTGCAATCTAAACTGTATGAGGTTCTCTTACCTTAGTCATCGTTTATTAAACACCGCTAATCGTTGAACTTGTGAATTGCACTGTTATCATATCGTATACTAAAATTGCTTGGAATCCATGATTTATTATGTTCATGGTACAATATTTTGGTACCATGAACAAGTATGTGTCTCATATGTTATTGTATCGATTATATTGTATCGTGAATTGATGTTACCTCTGTCAGCTTTCTTGATTGACATGATTGTTATCATACGTATTGACTTATTTGAAATCATTTTATAAACTTATTGATCTGCCCTGTTGGCATATTAATTGATTGATTAACCGAACTGAAAGCATGTGAATCGGTGAAATGTTGGTTGAGTGCCTTGCCAAGATGTTGTACTTGAGCTATTATTGATGCCAAGCTGTTGTGCTTAAGCTATTGTTATTACCGAGCTATTGAATTCCTATTTATGTATTGAAATGATATGATATTATATTGTTACGGAGGAATAAGGAAGTTCTAATATGCTTGTTATATTTGATTCATTGACTAGCATATGTGACTAGGTTTGCTTTCTTGAAATTATATTATGTTCTTGGAGCAATAAGGCTGGAGTGGTATTTCGCTTAGATCAAACTAACGTTTCGGGCCAATGTGCTGCACTATACCTCTCGACTATGATCGGTTGAGATATCCCTAAACCTCCCAAGCAGGATCTATTGAGATGAACAAGCCATTTAGCCAATGGTCTCAGCCTCCAATCTAGCATTTATTAGTACTTTGATTGCCTTTAATGCCTTCTTTGACATTGACCTATTATTTTGTGCTATATTGTTATTAGTTATATGAAAAAAGAAATCTTAATGTTTAACTAATCATACATTGCCTTACGTTCTCCTCACTGAGTCTTTAAAGACTCACCCTTGTGTATTATTCATTTCTAATCAGACAGGTATCAGATAGTGGAATCTGAGGGCTGACAAACCTAATACAAGATGATTGAGAAGAAGTTGGTTAAGTATCTGTATACGTGGCTGTACTATGGGTTATCTTGTTAAAGATGTTGTGATATGTCATGATGACTAATATATTCATGGTTTGTATGTATGACTTATGGTACTAAAAATGACATTTTGGCTTGAAAATCATTGAACTTCATATTATGATGTTCTGCACTCTGATATAGCTTTCGCACTTTGGGTTAAAATTTATCGTAAGATTTTGATACTGTTAACATTATTATTATTATTGGGTATAATACTTTTATGAGTTTTATGATTGTGATGGTGCATATTTAGTGATTGATCATATTAGTGCCTTAACTTTGCTGTTATCCTGAGAGGGGGCGCTACATATAGGGTCTCAAAGATAAGCCTTGTGACTAATGAATAGGAGCATTTATTGTCCCCACATTGGAACCAATATACATAAAAGAAAAGTGAGTTAATTTATGGAATGGTCCAGGAACTTGTATTTTAAGAAGTCTAAGAGAGAAGGTGACTTATATTATGGTACATTGCACTGCTTGCGCATTGGCTCAGTATAGTAACAAAGGCACATACTTTACACTTTGCACGTTTGCATCATTATGAGAAGCCTGAGTCACTAACTATTTCTTGGATCAAATTTATTTAGATTTGACTCCTGTAAGATGATTAATTAAATTAGTCAACTTGTTGTCATAGCATTATTGTGAGGAGTCAACGTTGTTGTGATATTGATTATTTTTCGGGTCAAATTTATTTAAGTTTGATTCCTGTTGGTTGATTAAATTAATCAATTGGCCATCACAATAAACTATTATTTTTGAGTCATTGATTACTTTTGGACCAAATTTATTTAAATTGGACTTCCATCAATTGATTGATTAATTAATTAAATTAATCCTCATATGTCTAGCCATAGATTATCTTTTAGATCATTTAAAATTGACTCCACTTCATTGATTAATTAAATAATCAACTCATATATTCTTTCAATTAATCATGGTTGTTCAGTTGTAGCTTTTTGTAGAAATCATGACCAGTGCTTAATAGTTATAATCTTATGAAAAACTTGACATATTAATAAAGGTTACAATTTTTTAAAGAGTTAAAATCGTTAGGATCAACATCTATAAATAAAGATGTAGATC
The DNA here is from genome assembly GCA_014898725.1 of Jacaranda copaia. Taxonomy (NCBI): domain Eukaryota; kingdom Viridiplantae; phylum Streptophyta; class Magnoliopsida; order Lamiales; family Bignoniaceae; genus Jacaranda; species Jacaranda copaia. Next base: position 1,232,226 of record JACGDI010000656.1, on the reverse strand, counting down.
AAAACATGAAAAATCATGTAGTTATTCTCTCTCTCTCTCTGTTGTTCAAGTTAAAATTCTATAGTTCTTTCTCTTGTTGAAGTTAAAATTCTACAGTTCTAACTCAAAATGCTTGTTTTATCTTGAGAGACAATTTTGTTGTAACCTAGTGAAGCAATAGGGGAAAATTTTATCTTGAGGATAGAATGATCTCATTCAACTCAAGATATTAAATTTTCCTAGCTTCAATTCATTTTCCAACAATCTTAAGACAAAATTTCTCTAATGGAGAGTGTAGTAGCAAAATTACCATTAACAATGAGAGTCTCAAGTTGGACAAGTTTGATGGCTCGTTGTTTGGGCCTTAGATGAGCAAGATGTACTTTTTCCTATCCACATTGAAGATAGCATAAGTGCTGACATAGAAAGACCTGGTAGTTTGAATTGTTGTAATGCAATTGCCATTAGCTAGAATACATCTACTTCTACCTTTACTCCACCTTTGGACCAAGCATCTTCTACCACTTCTATCAGTACTAAAGCAACATCATCGGTAGACTTTTTTATTAGGGAGATGTCACTCAAGGAAAGATAGAAGTAGAAGCAAGATGATTTTATGTGTAAAGGTCACTGTCCAATTTTTGTTGTACAATGTGTATGAAGCATGATATGCTGATAAAACAATAAAGGAATTTAGGGATGAACTTGACAACTATTATCAAATTGAAGATGTTGGAAACAAAAAATTCTTGGTAAGTACGTTATTTGATTTTAAAATGGATATTGACAAATTTACTATGTCTAATTTGTATTATTTGCAAATTTTAATCAACCAAATCATTTATGGGGCTATTCCCTAGAGGGGCCTTTCCACATACCAACTAAGAGTTCAAAGTTTCCAATCACTTCCAAAAATTGTCATAAAGAGTTAAAATAGAGGTGGAGTGCAATGACTATGCAAGAGCTTGTCAAATATATTCAAGTTGAGAAGAACTTCAGGAGCATAGGCAAAGTTGATTGGAAGGAAAATTTGAAAAAGCTCTTATCATAAAAGGTGCAGTTTTTGTTTAAGAGGAAGTCTAGTGGTGCTACATAAGGATATTCTTAAAGAAAATAACATACGAAAAGGTTCCAAGGGTAAATCTTGGAGATGTGGCAAGACTGGGCACTTTAAGAAGCAGCATTGAGAATATCTTAAATAGAAACAAAGGGACCATGTTAATATGGTTAGGGATGAGAAGGACTTTACCTTTATGGTTTTTGAAGTGCTTATGGTGAGGGATGAGGAGTGGTGGATGGACTCTAATGTGACCAGACACATTTCCATAAATAGAATTTATTTAAACATTATGAACATACTATAAATAAATAAGATCTTTTCATGGAAAATTCTTCAATAACAAGGGTCATAGGGGAATGCATAGTGGTCCTAAACCTCTCATATGGAAAAAAAGGGCTAACTATAAATCAACATGATAAAAATTTAAAACTTTTTAAGTGAAAGTGAAAAACCAAAATGATAGAAAGATTAAAATTTTTAATACCAATAGAGAAGGTAAATGCATCTTTATGAATGATTTTCACGAAATACATAGAATTATTTATGAAGTGACAGCTCTCTATAGTTCTTAACAAAATAGTGTTGCTGAAAAGAAGAATAAGACTTTAGTGAAAATGATAAATACTCTCTTACTTACTTCTAGTTTGCTATGAAACTTGTTTAGTAAGGGAAGAAAACTTTAATAGCAGCTTGTTATGTTCTTAATGAGATGCCCTATAAGAAGACTAATATGTCCCATTATAAGTTGTGGGAAAACAACTTCTCATCATCTAAAAGTACGGGTTGTAGGGTATTAGTAAGGTTAATTGATTCCAAAAGGTTCAAGTTAGGAGAAAAGGCTACAAAGTGCATCTTCATTAGTTATGCACAACATAGCAAAGCGTATAGGCCTCTAATAGTGGAGTCAACCAATTTGATCAATCAAATTACAAATTTGGAGTCTAGAGATGTCAAATTCTTTGAGAATCCATTCTTACTAGATAAAAAATGAAGACACTAATAACAATATTGAAATGTTGACCATGATGCAGTTCAACCTAACTTTGGTAGTGAAAGTCACATTGAAGTTAGATAAAGTAAGAGAACTAGGAAAGAAAAACCATTGAGCCTATTTAGTATAAGGGGATAGAAATAATATAATCACTTCTAGTATCTTTACTATAGAGCATGATCCTTTAATTTTCAAAGAGGCATTAACTTCTAGAGATTTTGCACTATAGCAGGAAGCAATAAATGATAAAATGAATTCATTCTTTGTTAATGTGACATGGATACTCATGGATTTATCTCTGAGTTTTAAACTAATAGGCTGCAAATAGATGTTTAAGCATAAGCTTAAAACTGATGGAAGTATAGAAAAATATAAAGTTAGATTAGCATCTAAGAGTTTTGAACAAAAGAAAGGTATAGAATATTTCAATACCTATGCTCCAGTTACTAGAGTTAGAATTATAAGGTTGCTGATTGCTTTAGCATCAACTTATGAACTAATCATACATCTAATGAATGTGAAGACAACTTTTCTAAATGGTGATTTAGAAGAGAAATTATACATGGAACAACCGAAGGGTTTTGTACTAAAGGATCAAGAAAATAAAATTTGCAAGTTTGTTAAGTCTTTGTGTGGCCTTAAACAAACCCCTAAATAGTTACATAAAAAGTTTGACCAAGTTGTTCTATTTCAGGATTTTATGATTAGTAAATATAACAAGTATGTATATTCTAAGTTCGAAAATGGAATAGGTGTCATTATATGTTTATATGTGTATGATGTGTTAATATTTTGTACTGACTTAAATGTTATCTTGGAAACAAAATCTTTCATCCATGCTTTAACATGAAGGATATAGGGAGAAGCGAATGTGATTTTAAAATTATTAGGTCTGATCATTCTATATTTTGTCATAGTCTTAGTATATAGAGAAGATACTAAAGAAATTTAATCATGAAGCTTATAAGCCAGTCTCCACCCCATATGTTCTATCTATAAAACTAATTGCAAATATGGAGAGTCTATTTCACAATTAAAATATCTAGCCCCCATTGTCGGCCCACTAAAAATGCAAGCTAACCTAGCTTGTTTATCCTTTTTAGTGAGCCAGGCTAGCTAAACCTACTATACAACTTGTCTTAAGCTACCATGTAATAGTTAGGCCTTGATCTAGCCTGCCACTCGCGGTAGGCTGCAAGCTAGCTCTATACATAGGCTAAGCAGGCTAGTTATGGGCTAGCTCGCTTAGCCTACTTATTTATATTTATAATTAAAAAGATAAAAAGGGCTAGCAAATAGCCATTGGGAATGGCTACTTGCAAGTAAATGTTGCTCAACTAGACCGACAGCTACAAAATAAGCTACTAGACTTGTTACTAGCTAGTGCCAAACAACCTTATTGCTATTTGGATTTATTTTTATTATTTTAAATTAAAAAGTATCACTATAAATAGTAGTATTTGTAGTGGTAGTTTCAACTTCCACCTCTCAAAATCTTCTCTATATCTAACTTCTCTCAAATTTCAATTGTTCTAAAATCTAATTCTTACTTTCAAATTTTTGAATTTCTCCCAGGTCTAATTATTTATAGATAAATTATATTTATTGTTTATTTTATATCAAATTTATTTGAAATTTTGATGCAGTTGGTGTGATGGAATTGTGATTAGAGGTGTATCAATTTGTAACTTCTGAATTATTATCATCCAACATCTATTCTTGTTTTATAAAATTTAATTTATATATTAATTTTTATCAAATTTTATTTTTTAATTGTTGAATTCTAGATAACTATAAAAGTGAAGAACTTTTGAAATCTTGGTGGTAGTTCTAGAAAATCTAGTAGTTGTGTTTTGTCGCCTCCAAGGATTAACTGACATTTCCCTCTAAGTGACTCCTAGTTTCTTCCACCATTTTGTAGACCTAATATTAACTCTAGCCCTTCATCTTCTTCTACTTCTACAACCTAATATCATTTAGAATATAACTTAAATACAAAAGAATATAATTTTATAGCACAAACACCCGCAAGATTACATAATACCAAATCACAAAAATTGTATCACCCCTTACCAACATAATATATGAGGAAACCTTCTCATGAGAAGATGATGAAACACAAGCATCCAATAGTTTTGAAATTTAAAATAATGAAATACAAGAACTAGTCAATAATAAAGGATAAGAAAGTCCATGGGCTAGCTCTTCTAAGCTTGATCCAAAGGCTAGCTTGGCCCACCTAAAAAGTATGTTGATTATGAATTGGGCTTTCTTACGAAAGTACCAACCCATTGTGCACTACCCAACACAAGCTAGCCAAAATAGAGGGCTTGTTGTTAAACATGCTAGGTTAGCCCAACACAATTTGTTTAACACCCTTGATGCATCTAATGCAATGCACTTGACCAGATATAACATTTACAGTTCAAGTCTTGAGTAGGTTTATTTTTAACTCTAGTCAAATACATGAGAACACAATAAACATAATACCTAAAGTAGTTAAGTATCTAAAAGGCACAATAAATTATGCCTCAAGTTATAAAGGCTAAACAATTATGTTAAAAGAATACACCAATACAAATTGGAGAATAGGTCGGGTAGGTGAAAAAAAATTCACAAGTGGTTAGGTGTTTGCCTTATGTGAAGGACTTATGTCTTGGGGTTCTGAGAAACAAACCTTCCTTTAGCACTTTATAATGGAGTCTAAGTAGCACCAACAATAAGAAGCTAGAGTGACTTAGAGCATTATTAGGTGGAAATTCCCTTGTGGCTTAAGCTCATGCTAGCAATATCTATTCTATGTGATAATGAGGTACACATTATCATGATTTTATAGTGAAATATATAATGAGAAGTTAAGAAATATCAATATTAGACATAGATATGTAAGACAACTGTTAATGTATGCAACTATAGTAATTGGCTATATGAAGTTAAAAGAAAACTTAATAGATCCCTTTAAGAAAGGCCTAAGCAGGGATTAGCTATAGAAGACTTCTAGGATGATAGTTATAAAGCTTTACTTACTCGTGGAAACCAACTAGATTTTGGAGTAATATCTAGCCTATTGGTTCAATGAAAAACCATATGTAATCATGACCAATCATGCACAAAAGATGAAGGGAAGAACTCTTCAATGATCATCTCTAGTTTGGTGTATGTTTATATGGAGAGATAAATAGAGGGTAGAAAAATTTCCTTTAATGAGTCTAAGTCCAAATGGAAATAAAGCTCATGTAAGTGCATTATGTTAGACCTACCTATTTAATTGCAAAAAGTGTGGCCGTTTCTATAAAATTTAGAACAGGTCTCCAAGGTAATTATGAAAACCTAAGATATAACACAAGGCCATAAATATGTGAGTAGTTGAAGCGATGATGGAATTTTTTATTTATCATAAGTGATTGTAGAATTCCAAGCTCAAGGTTACATCTACTTCGAAATGCTAACACACTTGTTGTAGCACCCTATCCTGGAGGTGTCTGTTTTAGGTTGAGGTGCTACATCAATCTATTCCATAAATATTTAAATCCAAAATACACCTCCAAAATTCAATTTCAATTCATAAAGCTGCACAACATCCAAAAATTTGACAACTCAAGTGGTAACAACTTAGTACTGACCGAAAAGATTATTTCAAAATATGTAAGCATTATAATTTCAAACTTCAAGTAAACTCTACAAAGAGTATGACATATATTCTTATTCTAAAGTCTCATAAATAATAGTATATCTTAACTTAAAGTAACACCATAGACGAACATTATATATATGCCAAAGTCTTTCCGCTAAGTTTAGTCTTGTCCACAATCTCAATCCCCATAATCTTGATAAGATGATATCCAAATACATATCATAAAACAGTTCTTGTAGGTAAGTCATCAGATCTCATTCTTTACTGACTCATACTTGTTTGAGAATATTTAAGAAATACATGGAAGAGTGAGTCATAAGGACTTAGTGAGGAATAACATAAAGCAATGTACGATCTTTCAAGAATTAAGGGTTGAACAACAGTAATCACATGTAGTTTAGCATAAGAAGAACAAGGTTATGCCAAAAATACAACAATAAGAAAAGGTCATGCTATTAGCGAATGCTAGGTCGAAAGTTGTGACTATCGGCATAATAGCCTGATTGACTTAACCAATTTACACAGGGAGGTATTGACATCAACCAACTCAACCAATCTTGCTATGGAGATTTAGGGGCATCTCAACTAATCATAATCAGGAGGTATCAATGTTGACCAACTCAACCATTTTACCATGAAAGGTTTTTTCTGTTAGCACGTTTGCTTGAGACATCAGCCTAATCTAGACCAGGAAATTACTCCAACCTTATTACTCCTTGAATAGAATAGAGTTTCCAGAATAGCAAACCTAATCACATATGAAAGTCAATAAATCAAGTATAACATGCATATTTGTTGCTCAGTACAGTAATAGTTTAGTTCAATACAGTAAACAATCAATTCAGAAGCTCGAGCATGATAGCTTGGTAGTAATAGTAGCTCAAGCATAACAGCTTGGCAATAATAGTGGTTCAAACATAGTAGCTTGGTAAGGCACTCAGCTTAACAGTTTTCCTATACATATGTCTTTCAATTCGATTGATCAATTAATCAATCAATTACCAACATAGCAAAATATTGAGCTTTATAATACGGTTTCAATAAAGCTATCATGGTAAGTAAAACAAAATGATCAAAGATGCTGACACGGCTAACATCAATATATGATACAGCTTAATTGGTATAATAACTTACGAGACATCGAAATGTTCATGGTACCAGAATAAGAACAAATCAGTTGGTTCAAATGTGGAAATTCTATCTTTATAAAATCAACTCTAGCCAAATTATAATTTGACCTTAGACACTTTCAAGTAAAGTCATTTAAGTCCAAAAGTGTTAGGAAAAATTCAGTTTAGCCAACATGTTTTATAAAGTTTTATCTTTGCTCCAATAGTAGGCAGACATAACCCTCATCATTTAATAAATGGAACAATCAAGTCATTGATATTCAAGTTTTAACCCCCAAAACTTTTAAAACTAAGTAAAATTTAATAAAATTTATAAAAATATTATTAAATAAATAATACCAATAATATGATTTCTATGGATGTTACACTAGTTATATAAGGTTCAAGTTGTAATACACCTTACTTGAAGCATAGATTACCTAAGAGTTGAGATATCTAAATTTCAATTGTATCCTATACATTGAAAATTGAGAGAAATTTTTGGAATTTTTTGTGTATAAGAACAAGAGTATTTTAGATTCTCATATTAATTGATTACGAGGGAAAGAATGTGTAAGATCTTATGTGCTTAATGAATAGGAGCATTTATTGTCCTATATTAATGGAACACATATACAAAAAAAGTGAATTTATTTATAAAATTATTCAAGAGCTTGTAGTCTAAGAAGACTAAAAGATGAGAAGAGTTACAATGCAATTCTAGTTGTACATTGCCTGTGCTCATGCCTATAGCCAGTGTCCATGCCACTATTAGAGTTGGCATAGGAGGAAAGGTGCATTGGCAATTTAGGTGCACTTTGCACTTCACACATGCACATTGTTGTGAAAAGCTTGAGTCATTGATTATTTCTTAGATCAAATTCATTTTAGTTTTACTCAGATCAGCTAATTAATTAAATTATTCAACTTGTATGTCTTTTTAATTAGTTTTTGGCTATTTAGTTGTGATTTTCATAAAAACCATGACTAATGTTTAATAGCTACAACCTTTTGAACAGATTGACACATCAATCAAAGGTTATAACTTTTTAAAGATTATGACCAGTAGGATTAATGTCTATAAGTAACAAGTACAGATAACTTATTGAAGATTAATACACGAAAGATCATATTGGCATTCTCTCCCATATTCATTCTCTCGCAAATTAAGCTTTTATTCATACTATAATTTCACTATCTTTCATGGTGCTTGCTTTATTTTGGGACAAGTTTAATTTTCTCCAATCTAGCACAATATATAATAAAGGGAAAATTTTGCCTTAAGGATAAAATGATTTTGTTTGACTCAAACTTCTAAATTCTCTGAATTTCAATTCATTTACAACATTTGGCATCAAATGCTTAAAGTTCAATACATAATTAAACTATTAAAGTCACGAGAATGAATAATGTTTTAAATTGTAACCACAAAAGAATCTATGTTGCAAAAATTATTTATTGTATTTTCCCATCTCATTTTCTTTAGTTTTAGTAGTTTGCAAAATGGTCTTGCTTTTTATCTTCTAGTTATTTAGTTGAAATTTGTTGAGTTTTATTTTCAGCTTGTATATAAATGGACTCCAACTGTACTTTCATTTCTTTTCAATAGAGTAGAAAATAATCTTCCCCAAAATTCTCTTTCAAGCTTTTGTCATGGTATCTATATTTGCAACCGATCCTTAAAAAGCTTCCAAATACTAACCAAAGATGGAAGAGAACAGTAGAAATCAAGAAAGCAAATTTGAAAACCTTCCAGAAATGAGATCAATTAGTAATGGCGAGATCAAGAATTTCTTAGGCTTCAATTCCATGTATGGTCCTTGCTTCCACTCCTCTAAATGGAAATATCTATCTCACATGGAGCAAATTGATGCAAATAGCATTAGAAGTGAAAACCAAGTTGGGTTTTACTAATGGAAAATATGTGAAACCTCATGAAGAATCTAACAAATTTAAGGAATGGGAAAGAGTCAATCGTATGCTCCAATCATGAATTCTATATTCAATTTCAAAAGAAATAGTTTATGCATTCCTATACAGTTCCTTTACTAAAGAGTTATGGGATCAATTGGAAGAAAGGTTTGGGGGAATGCAATGGCTCTCTATTGTACCAATTGTAGAGGGAAATCAACTCTATCTCTCAAGGAAATCAACCAATAGCTCAATATTCCACAAAGTTGAAGAGTTTTTAGGATGAGTTGCAATGTTTGATGCTTTTACCTTAGTGCATATGTGGTGTTGCAAAGGGAATAAAAGATCAAAACTCTTCAATCAAGTTAATTCAGTGTTTAATAGGACTCAATAAAGGATATGATAGTGTAAGGAACCAAATTCTAATAACGGAACCATTACCTAATGTGAACAAAGCCTACTTCATGATATTAAGGATTAAGAATCAAAGGGATATGCATTGCAATTTCACTGACAACTTGGAGAATGCAGCAATGGATGGCAAGGAACCAAAATACTAGAAAGCAAACTAGGGTCAACAATATAGGAAATCTAGCATAAATAGGAAATAGGGAAGAAAAACTAGAAATCAAACCATATATGCTATCAGCTGGAATAGTGCCTTCATGCTAATGAGATTGGCCTTGTAAACTATTTTACTCATGATATAATCTTGATTAAATGATATTCTTTATATGGCTATCTTTATCTTATGCTCTTTATTTACTTCACTAGCATTTGGATGAAGCCTCTAGATCACACAAGACTAGAGGATTTGCTCAAGCATTGGGTGGTGATTATAGAATAAGTTTCACATGGTCATGATCTTAAATATTTCAAGTCATTGGATCTTATGAAACAGGGCATTTAAGATCCGGATGGACTTGCACTAATGATGCATAAATTCAAGGGTTGGAGATTGCTCCATTCTATGAGCAATTATATGAGATACGAGTGCATGTTAATGGGTGCTTGTTAGAGAACAAGGCATTGAAGACCCATCAGAGAATCCACTAGATAGTCATAGTGGCAAGTCAGTAGTGGCTAGTTTTTCTACTTACGCTAGTGCATATTATTAGTCCTCTAACCTGAGGGTCCATGGTAACCTTATGTTCAGTCCTCATGCTTTGACTCTTTCTTGACCACCTAGCGGGTCTTTTAGGTTGAGATTGGATATGAGCTACTTAGCATGGAGGTTTGTTAGATCTAAATTGGAATCCAACTCATCGTATTTGTGAAGGGCAAGTGCATCTCCGACGTGTTCTATAATGATTGATTCCAAGAAATCTTTATGAAAGGTGATGTGATAATTTGGAAAGGCATTTCCAAAGATGAGGTCACAAAGGGAATTGAACATTAAGAGTTGAAATATAGTATTGAGACTATTAGGGAGTCGAAAATATCTTGCCCTAAACCTCTTTTGGGAGATAGGAGACGAAAGGACCATATTTGTGTGACATGCGTAATGCTAGAATGGTTCTTCAAGAGCATTTATTTCAGCAAATTAATTAGGCTCCATGCGCTTGAGACTAGACGTCGACCATGGAGATTGGGTACCCTTCAATTAATGAGATTAATTTAATTGAGTTGCTTAGTTTAAAGGAGTTTAAATTGAAGTGAATATTTGATATTTCAAAAGTCACAAGGAGTTGTGAGCCCATGTCCAATGAATGGTAGAACCTAATAGGTCATACACAAAAGCTAATGACATAGTCTATTGAAAGAAGGAGAATTTTCTAAGAGTTAAAAAATTCATGATTGATTTTTGGAGGAGGCAAAGTTGTAGTCATTTTGGCTTGATCAATTTAATTGTTAAATTGGTTAGATTAATTTAAGAGTTAAATTAAGATAAATTAATTAAATATTAATTGATTGATGTCACCTAACTATCAATTGGTTAAAATTAATTTAAGGATTGAGTTAATTTTGGCTAGCTTAAAATGTTAAGTGCTTTGACTTAAAAGTTAAGTTAAATGATTATTAATTAAATTAAAGTGTTTAATTTAATTAATTTGGAGAGATAATTTTTGGGAGAATTATTAAATGAAGAGTTCATTTAATAAGAATTAGAATTTAATTGTAAGACATTTCATTAGATGAAATTTGTGCTTCAATTAAATTCGTTAATCACAAAGTTAGTGGCCACCTAAGCAAGGGACACTTAGCATCACCTCTTTATGGGAGGTGTGTGACCATTCCTACATGTAGATATGGTAGAGTGGCTGGCTAGATATGTGTGATGTGTGCACATTTTGTGTGATTTTTTCCTAAGAATATTATGTATTGGAAATTTAAGTTGTTAGTCTCCCATCACTCTTTCCTTTTCCTCATCCTTCCACCACAATATTCTCAGCCTTCCTCCCCTCATTCTCTACAGATTTTCCAGCCTTTCTATAGAGAATAGGCCATTGATTTGGTGTGTGGACGTTTGCATTAGAGGCAATCTAGTTTGATTGCTTTTTGCACTTAACTAGAGTTGTTTCTAGTAGCCAGTTTTTGCCTCTACTTGGAGTACCTCTGGAGATCTAATCGACCTAAAATTTATATTGTAGAATCTTCAAAGGGTTGAGGAGTTCCAGTTAAAATTTCAGCCCAAATAGAGAAGTCTATCCAAGGGAACAATGGTGGTGATCCTACTGCGCCGGTGATGCCATTTGACTATTGGGAAGAGTTTGACTCTTGCTCTTCAGTTTTTGCCATCACCAAGGTGTTTTTTCTATTTAAATCTAAATTTCATGCATGTTTTTATCCTTGGGGTGTTTGTATGGAAAATATTTGGATCATAGTGCCACACAAACCTACATTATCACTACAAATACATAGGGCACACAAAGGAGACTTGCTACAAGTTTCATAGAGTCCCTAATTGGTATAAAGAGTTGATGAAGGCCAAGGACAAGCCTATTCCAAGGCATACTGACAACATAATTGAGACCTCCACTGAGATAGAAACAGAAATAAAAGTTCAGTTGACTATAGATCCTAGAAACAGAATTCAGGATATTAAACAATTCAAAATCCGCAAAATCGGTAAGTTTATGAAAGAAAAGAATGCGGTTGAGAGCTCATTAGCGAATATGGCTCATTTTAATAATTTTGTCGGTACTCTTCCCTATTTCATTTAGTTAACAAATTTGAACTAAGAACCTGGATTATAGATAGAAGGGCTTCAAGCTACATGTGTTGTGACATTAAGCTAATGAACAAACCAAAACTACTAAAAGAAATAACACTTGTATATTTGCTTGATAGAAATTTGAAAATGGTCCGTCACATAGGAAACATACATTTTCCCAACATATTTCTCTTAACTAATGCCTTACACATCCCTTCCTTCCATTATAACTAGTTGTTAGTGAATAAACTCTCAAAATCTATCATGATTAAATTTCTATTTTATCCAACACGTTGCTTATTACATGACCTTTAGATTGAATAGGTATTGGCTATGGGAAAGGTTATTGGAAGGCTGTATGTCCTTGATTCTACTTCTTTTGACTATAATCAGCTGAGAAACCATACTAGACTCTTATAATAGGTTACTGAAATGCCTAAGTCCTTACCTATATCTTTCCAATGTAATAATTCTGTAGAATCTATTAAGAAAATAAATGATGTTTAATCCTTGTCTCTCTAGCATAAGAGACTTGGATATCTATCACCTTCAGCAATATCTCATTTGAATTTTCTCATAAATAAAAATTCTCTCTTTGCCTCCATGTGATATCTGTCCAATGGCCAAGCAACAAAGGTTAACCTACCCTACTGGTACTTGGCAAAGCGCACAAATCTTTGGACTTATACACCTTTATGTTTGGGGACCTTACCATCAACCTTCTACAACTAGTGCTCACTATTTTCTAACCATTGTGGATGATTTCAGTAGAGCCACTTTGACATACTTACTATCTCACAAAAGTCAAGTAGTTTCTACATTAACTTATTTCCTTAAAATAGCTCTGACATAATTTTACACTCCTATCAAAATTATAAGATCAGATAATGGCATTGAATTTACATGCCATGCATGCTAAATGCTCTTACTTGTAAATGAAATCATGCAATAAGAATTTGCCCCTTATTCCCTTCAACAAAATGGCACAGTTGAAAGAAAGCATAAACACGGACAGCTTGCAAGAGCTTTGTTATTCCAATCTCGCTTACCTAAAAGGTTCTAAGGGGAAGTCATTATCATGGCTGTTCATATTATAAGCAAAATTTCTTAATCCATCCCATATTGGAAGACTCCTTATGAACTATTTTGCAACAAACCACTAGACTATAGCTCTCTAGAAAACTTATAAACACTCAGTCCTATAAAGATAAACTTGATACTAGAGTATTCAAGTGTATATTCCTTGGTTTTAGCTTTGGTCAGAAGGCTTTCAAAGTATATAATCTATCTTTCCCTACCTTAATTTAGATTCAAAGTCCACTCATGGTGTCTAAAGATGTAATCTTTCATTAATCTATCTCTCTCTACCTTATTTAGATTGAAAGTCCACTCCCTTGCCTATTCCCTTTCGAGATGATGATTTCATGAAAAATGATATCCTACCTCCTTACAATTCAGGGTCTAATTCCTTAAATCCTTCTCCTCCTTCTCTAGATCATGTCACTCAGCCAACTAAACCTTTTCTTCTTACTATCCCTATTAAACATAGCACCAGAGTAAAACATAAACCTACCTAGCTAACCAACTATGTCACTGAAGCTATACAATCTCCATTTCCCATTTCTAATACCTCAATAAATCTATGAAGAGTCTGCTGGATCACCATACTCCATTAAAACTTAATTATATTGAATCCCCAAGACTTAATACATAATGCATAGAGTTTTTAGCAAATGTATCCCTTATCTTAGAACTTGTTTCTTATAAGCAAGCTTCTATTGATCCAAAGTGGATTGAGGCTATGTTAAATGAATTGGATGCATTAGAAAAAAATTAGACATGGGAACTAACTTAATTACCAATTGGAAATAGAACTATTGAATCCAAGTGTGTGTATAAAGTTAAATAGGTTCATAATGGTACAATTAACAAATTTAAACCAAGGCTTATTACCAAGAGGTTCAATCTCGTTGTCCAAGACAGTCGTTGTGCCGAACATGAGCTTCTGGAGGGTTGTGCCTGAGGGAAATTGAGCGCTGTTGACGACGGCGAATCCAGGGACCCCGCCGATGAAGTTGTTCCCGTTGTTGTTTTGGACGACGTTCGACGTGAACCCGCTGACGTCAGTGAGGAAGGGTACATAGTTGTTGTTGACTACGCCGCTGTTAGCGTTGTTCGTCGGGATGCCGTTGTTGAAGGGGAGGACGGAGCCATTTGGATTCGCAAAGGGGACTTGACCACCGACGGCTGGATTGGCGACAATGCCTGTGACGATGATGCAGAGGGATGGGTGCCGCCGAGTATATCGTGCATGAAGAAGGTGAGCGAATGATGATCATCCGGGTTTACTAGCATGGTTTGCAAAAACGGTCACGAGGATCGGAACGGAGAGTGGGATTCTAGTTCCATTGCAATATTGTGGAACAGTCGCGGGGTTCCGTATGTTTTTATTGCTAAATTATTTTAAAAATTCAAATAAATTATGAAAAATATCAAAACATTTAAAACTCTATTTTTTGCTTATATAAATTATAAAATAATTAACATAATATCACAAATTAATGTTATAAAATATATTAGATTAGCGAAGCTCATAAACATTAGAAAAACTACTGTACAACAAATAAAGATAAAAATAATTATAATAAAATTAATTTATTACTAGTACCAAGTGGAGTGATGAGGGAGTACAAAATCATAATTATCTATCTCAAAAAACTCAAAAACTTCAAGACAACATCAGTCAACACTGCTTAATTTGAGAACTAAATACGTTCAAATTGCGTTTTAAGTTTAAGGCAACGTTGCATCATTTCATGCTTGAATGATATTTATTAAAAGCTATCGAAGGATAAGAAAGAAATGACATTCATTTCTATAACATTAATGGACAAGTATAGTCATAAATGAGATTATTCTTCTTTAAAAAAAGAAAAAGAAAGAAAGAAGGGCATATCTACGGCATATGATTATATTTACCTCATATAAGATATCATTAAATTAAATGGCATATGTCTTTTTACAATAAATTATCGTTAATTTTACAATAAATTGTTGGTTTGCATCTTTAGTTCATTAAATGCTTGGTAAATATTTAAAAATAATAATTAAAAGATATTTCTAAAAAAATTGGTGTATTAGATAACATAACTTCATAATTGTGAATTATATATTTTATAGTATTAAAAAAATAAATATATTTAAAATAATGTAGTTGATATAATTATCTTCATTTATTAACTAAAATAAAAAAAATAAAGAATAAATTCACCATCCTAAAAATATAGCTTAATTTTTAAATGAGCAATTTAATAATTTTAATCATTTTAATATAATTTGATCATTTTAAATCAATATAATAAGTTAAAATGATAATTTTTTTGGATTAGTACTAGTAGTATATAAAAACATAAATATATTTAAAATAGTTTGATTAAATTAATAAATTAAATTTAAATAAATAAAAATAATAATAATAAATTAATTAATTAAAAAAAATCCCAACCAAACATTCTTCTTCCAAACAACACTCCCAGCCCACCCCCAACGATGAAAATCCATTTTCGCACCTTACCCTACCAACTGCAAACATCCCAGCCCTCAATCTCATGATTCCCACTCTGCTAGCCTACCCCCACCTTTTCCCACCAGCCACCAACCACCAACGATAGAAACTCATTTTCGCACCATTGTCATGCTTCCGTTTCGTTCCACCTTGTCGGACCGATTTATCGGTCTTGAACGGCATTCTGGCAATAAATCAGCCACTTTTGCTGTTCCAATCACAATCCTGTTCCATGCCAATTCAACGGAACACCCATGGCCGATTTGTTTCCAATCCCCCCATTCCGGTCGATAAAATGCTAATCTGGCAAACCATGTTTACTAGGGTGGCAAAATTAGAGGGGGGGAATTGCAATTTTAATCCAACAACTATGCCTTCTTTTGATTTTAGTCCATTTTGATATGGGATAAGCACATTTAATCTAGTAGCCCATAAATTTTCATGCATTTAGTCCAATTTTTAGCAATTTTGGCCCATTGAGTTGAAAATTTTTCAATTAGATTGGAAAATTGCCTAGTCAACTTTAATTGAGCCTTAAATTTGAGGATTTTGTGACATTTGTTACTCAGTGCCACGTCAGCGTCCTTGTCAGCTTGCACATCTTTAAAATGGCTAAAATAAAAAAAGGAAAAGAAAAGAAAATTGATGAGGAGAAAAAATTAAAAATAAATACAATTATAAACATAAAATATAAAAAATATTGAAAAAAATTATAGAATTAAAAATTTATATTATTTTATATATAATATAATACATATATATAATGTATATTGTATATAATTTACATAAATATATATAAATTCATTTTATATAAAAATTCCTCCCATATATAATATATATTGTATATAATATATATAAATATTTATCTTCCTCCCCCTACCCTCGACCCCCCCCCCCACCCAACACCATCAGCCATTTTGTGGCCATGGCTGCCAGTAGCCACGAGCCGCTAGCAGCATGGCCCCAGTAACCATAGGCTGCCGGCGAAAATGAAAGGGCAAAAAAAAGAAAAAAAGTGGGTTGCTGGCCAAAACGGCCGCCAAGCTGCCATGACCATATTGGCTATGGCAGCTAGTGCTCAAATTTGGCTAGATCCAGCCAAGCAATTCCAGGCTGCCATGGTTGCCATGGTAGCCTGTTGAGATGTAGGAATGGAGGGTGAGTGGTTTTGGGGGGGTGGGTAGGTAGAGAGGCGTCTTAGGAGGAATTTTTTTTATATAAATATATATTATATGAAATATATTTATATTTGTATATATATGTTTTAGATAAATTTATATATGTATATAGAATAAATAAAAAAAATTGTTGGGTTGGTAGGGTAAAATGAGTATTTTAAAATTATTTATATATGTGTATATATAGATTGAATGAGTGGTAGTATTTATATATATTTGTTATGATGAGAAAATTAGTGGAACTTTGAGGAATGGTTTGGGAGTATGAAATAAATTTTGTATTTTGAGAGTGGAATGGAAGAATGTGTAGTGTTTGTTTATTTAAGTTTTGAGAGTTTGAAAATAGATTGGGAATTGACATCCAAACAAAGCCCATGTTTATTTGAAATTATCTTAATAATTTGTAAACTTTTCTTGTCATTATTATAAAAAAAAGTCCTTAGCATTTTTTCTTTTATTCTTTTTTTTTCAGCCATTTTGATGATGTGGCAGCTAATAAGGATGTTGACTGGGCAATTTTCTAGCTCAATTGAAAAAATTTTGGCTCGATGGACCAAAATTATGAAAAATTGGACTAAATGCGCAAAAATTTACAGACTACTAGATTAAATGTGCCAACCCCATATCAAAATAGAATAAAATCGAAAGAGGGTATAGTTGGTGGACTAAAATTGTAATTTTCCCAACTGGAGGTGGCACTAGGGGTGGTGGTGGTGCTCCCAGGCGACACACCAGTAACCGTGGCAGGGACAGAGACGGCCGATGTCGCTGCCACATCGTTGTTGAGGATTCGAGTCGAGTTGGTGCATGAGATAGGGAGGGCAAGAATGAGGAGGGAGAAGCCGTTGAGGTGAAACGCCATGATTGTTTTTCAGACAAGAAATTGCTGGTTTTGGTTTCAGATGTTCGTGAATACAAAGAAAAATGACAATTTTATAGATTGAATTTGATGGAGTTGGCATTAATCAAAAGATACTTTGGAGTTGATGACATGGATTTGGTTCATGCCTTAATTTGCAGTGGTTTGGCAGTAATTTGGGCATTATAATGTAACTAAGACAATGTTTTAATTTAAAAGTTTGAACATAATATATTGGAAATAAAGTACTCTTAGTTTGTAATTCTTCAATAAATTAAATTGTGATAAAGGTAATTGAGATTACTTATGCTTTTATTTCACAATGAAGAAAAGATTGTTATACTTACAAAATGCTAATCTCAATAAAAAACCATAGCTGTGTTATTTTTTTAATTTATTTCTTAATGCTGCAAATATTAATGATAAAATAGTAACTTATAATACAAAATTTGGCACTAATTACACATATTGAGTGACAAAAGATTGTGTTATCACCTTAATGAATTTTATAAATTAATTTTACAGTGGTAAGAATGGTGTTGTTACAATTGACACTTAATAACACATCTACTACGACAATTTAGTGGCAACAAAAAATTTATCAATAAATTATAATGATGGGTTTCATTTTCACTAGGTTATTATTATAGGTGCTAATCACAATTAACTTAAAATATTAATTCTTTTCACTATTAAGCTATATTGTAATAAAAACAAAAATTATTGCTACACATAAAGGTATCATTTGTAGTAGAATAAAACTATTGTCACTTGGTACATGTTATTAACGATAATTTTTATATTATTTCTTATAATTTTTGTCACTAACATTATGTCTTTTTAGTATAAACATACTGAATTTTCACTTAATAGAGTTTCCTCATTAATTATTTTGTCTCATAAACCTATTATTACATTCAATAGAAAATGCAATTCGCCTTTTAGTAAGTTAGGGAAAAGTGGGGGAAGGGGGTGGGGGCAATATTTGGAGAAACTACAATGTAATTGTGATCTTTATTCATTAAATTTTTATTTAACAATAAAATATTCAAAAAATATAAAAGATAGTAATTATATTAATATCACGAGTAAATTTAATTAAATTAAATAATTTTGTCCGATAACATTTGGTTGGCCATACGATATTTTAAATCACAATGAAGAATAAGATGAATTTGATATTGCTACCTTATCTCAATTGTAATTGTTTTCACTAATGTTAGTCTTAGAAATAAAGGAAATAGTTACATAAATGTGCTTCAAATTAGAGGTTTAAAGAGGGATTAGATAATCTCTTCATATCTAATTTAAAACTTCAGCATTTCTTGCGAACGAATTTATGGAACACTTGTTTTTCATTATAACAATGAGGCGTAGCACATGAGTTTAGATCAAAACTAAATAATTTTTCTTATTAAAATGGTTCGAGGGTGTGTGGAATGTATTGAACGGAGTAGCTAATTAAAGATCATATTAGCAGATATAAAATATAACCTAGAAATTGTTCTTTGTCAAAAGAAAGGAAAAAATTATTGTAATTTTCAATTACGTTAACTTCTTTTAATTACTTTTTATCATCCACGTGTGAAGTGAAATTGATATTAGTATTAGTATTATTATTATTATATCAATATTAAATTACTTTTCATATATATCAATATGAAATTACTTTTAATATTATATCAATATTAAACTTCCTTTAATTACTTTTTATCAATATTAAATCTTCTATAGTATTAGTATTATTATTATTATTGATTCAATTGGAATTTTACCAAATTGATATTTCATTATATATATGCACTAGCATATGTGCTTCATGTTATGCACAGATTAAACTAATTATAATTGAAAATATAATTCATATGCTTATTCTAATGTTATGTAAAAGAAAGCTAATTCATGATTTATAATAAGATACATGACACAAAATTAAAAAAAATTCTGCAAAATAACAATGTATTAATATAAAAAATGTGAAAAATCATACTCGCTACAACATCATCACATCCATAAAGGCACATTGTAAAAATACAAAAAATATTTATATTTTTATTAAAAACTCAATTAATTTATGGCAACTTAAACAAAATAACGAAAATGTAATATTGAAAGAATAATGAACAGTATTGAGAAGATAAAAAGCTATTATACAATACAAAATCAACTCAAACAAAAAAGGAAAATTGTATTAACTTTTAAAAAGTAAACATCATACAAAATAAAATTTTATTTACATATATAGGGAAACAAATGATCAAATATCACTATTTTTTTCAAAAAAATAATTTTATTTGGATTGTCTAATTTAAAATAAAAATGAGAGAAAAAAAAATCAAAATCTCAATTTATGTTAATATTGATTACAAAAGTTAAAAAACCTAATGATTTTCACTTATGAATATTAAAAGGATAAGAAAATATATACATGATATGTGATTATTTCTTAAATATTATTTTCTATAAACTATTATTGCATTTATATAGGTTTCATATATCTGCTATTTTTTTTCTTTTGCATTTTTCGTCATATTGATCATCAATTGTATTTTTTAATTTAAAAAATTTACAAACTTTTATTTATTTATTTATTTGCATGTTATGAATTATAAGTGGTTATGAAAAAAAATAAGTATTGAAAATTAGAAAATAAATTTCTCAAAAAAAATTCTATTAAATAAGATTTGGAATACAACATTAATTTTTCAGAATATTTAACTATAAATATATTTCCCTTATCCTTGGTTCCTTCCTGATCTCTCAAATACTTGAAAAGTGTATTTTCTGGTAAAAAGAAAAATATAATGGGATTTTGATGTAATAATGGATGAATAGAAAAAATATGAATAGAGAACAGAAAAGTTAAATGAATCATGGAGTATTTATTTTTTAATAAGGCTTCGAAATATTTTATAAATTATTCCCCTACTCACAATTGAAATGTGCGACACCCTACTCAGGATAACCCCTAAGTTGATATACCACTCTCATTCAATCTTAAATCTAAACCATAAGGCAGTCAGTAGGCTCATAAGAACATTTCAAAACTTATCAGAGACAACGACAAACTTCAACTTAAGTAGACCTCCACAAAAGTACTATATACATGCCATAGATGATCCCATAACATTAAATACAATGTATACATACTGCAGATATTTAACTCAACCTAACATATCATAACGTCTCTAAGTTATACAAAATGTCCTAGTGTACCCATAAACAGATAGAAACATTTATTCTAATACAAAATGTACTAACCGATCCAAGCCTAGAGTCCAAGCCCATTACCTAACCCTGTATGAGAAAAACAAGAATAACATAGGATGGTAAATCTAAAGGACTTAGTGAAGAATAAAATTCAATAATAGATCACAAGGGCTATGTTGAAGAGTAAACAATTCAACAGATCATAAACTAACATACAATGCAATCAAAACACGAACGCATCATAGCACAGGTATTATCAAATTAGCTTGGGAGTTGTTATTGTTAGCTCGAATGACCTAGGGTCGTCTCAATCGAATTAGTTCAACAGGAATTGTCGTTGGCTCGTTTGGCTTGAACAATGGCCCGATCTGGACTAGGAAACTACATCATCCTTGTTGCTCCATGAGCATAATACAAACAATTGAAATACAATCAAACTAAAGCAAACCTGAGTAACATATGAAATCCAATGAATCATAACATAACATGTATATTAGATTCTCCTTATTCCAACCAATTTGAACTTACCCAAGAATGGCAGCTTGGTACAAACTTACCGAAGCATGATGGCTTGATACAAACTTACCAAAGTATGATGACTTGGTACTAGGCTCAACATATCTCCATACATGTATCATGCAACATCAAATGGATTTACCGAAAAGGTAAATCAATAACATATAGAACATATTTAAGTACACAAGACCAAACAAGCAATAAGTAATACAAAATCAACTGATTGATATCAAACAAGACAAAAAAAGTTCGTGGCACCAAAATAGACATGCTAGATTCGTATCAGAAATAAAATCAAGGAAGCAACCCTCATAGGGGTATTGGATTAATTAATGGATAACAAACAAGATCTGAAGCAATCATAGATTTCAATAACTAAGATGTAGTAACAATACAAAAACTAATTTAACCCTCTTAGGGGTTTATCACAATGACAGATAGGTGCAAACAAGTGCCAAATCAGTAGACCTTCATCTTTGTAGCCTTAGAAAGGTAGTCACCTACTGATCTATCAAACCCAACTCCTTACCACATAACCAAAAGAATAGATTTACTATCAAAATACTTATTCAATCCTATAATTACAATTATATAGACAATAATCTAAAATCGATAATTACTTGTCTAAAACGGTAGTTTGAGGTTCTCTCTATGCTACCATTAAAGAATATGTTAACTAAACCATCAATACCGAATTACTCAGAAGATATATCTGTTCTGGTTAAGGATTAAAATCAAATTCTTTAAATTACATAATTAACCTCATATGATACAAAAAATGATTATAATAGCCCAATTATCTTTAATAACCCAACTTAGGTCTCAAATCCATAAAATTAAGGTTTTTATCCTTTAATTAACTTAATTAACCCAAAACTATCATATAATAGTATAAATTTGGGCCTGTTAAGTTATATAATAGTCCATACATAGCCCATATCTGAACTCCCATATCCAATTCTTACAACTTATCAACATAATACATGATTTAGAAGAAATAAATGGTACAAGGTATCAATCCTAATTCCAAGTCTCTACCTAAGATCTTTTTACTAGAACTTCAAATTCACGAACCAATGGCACAAACATGATTGCTACAATGAGGCGAAGAAACTGCCTTAACACTGTTGCCGTGCCATAATTGGAGCTATGTACCACCACCACTGTTAAGTGCGTCTTAGCACCATGAACCTAATACTCTGATCAATTTTGAGCTTCGCTGCAAAATTGACCCTCAATTAACACCTCAAGCTTCAGCACCACCTCCCTCACCATCGCGATTTCTTCTAGTTTTTGTCGTCACTAGCAGCCCAACCCTTAATACTAGAACAAATTAAACTTTTAGTAATGAATAATTTCATTACCATAAGGTTGAAATTCATTACCCAAAATATTGGTAACAAATTTTTCGTTACTTAAGTTTAGTGCCCTAAAGCCTATTGCAAAAAGTCTTGTAACGAAATGTATGGTTCGCTATGAATGATAGACTCATGATGACAAAATGTATCATTATCAAAAATATGATATTAGTAATAAGAAAGTGTATTAGTTACAATAGATTTTAATAACTTAACAAAATATTGAGTTACTAAAACATTGACAATTTTGTTGCAATTTATTTTTCATTACCAATGCATAATATAATGATATTATTTATTAATTAAGTATAGTTAATAATTATTTATGTAACAAAATATTTTGTTACAAATAGTTAAATAATATTTTAAT